>JAJPUD010018854.1:0-27733 GCA_023553655.1 Myrmecobius fasciatus | reverse complement strand
ATATATATATATATATATATATGAGTCAACAGTTTGGAAAAGGAAGGGGGAAGATGTCTGAAAAAAACAGCTACTTAACAGGAGAATAAGCCAAATGGAAAAAGAGATACAAAAGATAACTGAAAAATAATCACAAATTAAAAACTAGAACAAGGCAAATGTAAGCTAATGACTTTGTGAGATAGCAAGAATCAGTCAAGAAAACTTAAAAGAATGAAAAAAAATGGGAAAAATGTGAAATATTTCACTGGCAAAAGAGCCAAGCTTGAAAAGAGATGCAGAAGAGACAATTTAAAAATTACCTGCCTACCTGGAGGCCATGATCAAAAAAAGAACCTGGATAGTTTTCTACAAGAGGTCATTAAGGCAAACTGCCCCAGTATTCTGGAAACAGAGGGGGAAATATTCATTGAAAGAATCCATTGATCACCTTTGGAAAGAGATCTCATAAGGAAAACCCCAACCAACATTGTAAAAGAACTCCAAAACTATAATCTCAAGGAAAAAAAATACTGCAAACTTCCAGAAAAATATTAAGGAGCAACAGTCAAGATTACCCAGGATCTGGGAGCTTATATAATAAAGGATCTGAGGGTCTGTAATACCATATTCCCTAAGGCAAAGAACCTTGGGTTACAACCAAGAATTAACTCCCCAGCAAGATTCAGCATCATCTTTCAGGGGAGGAAATGGAGCTTCAATGAAGTAAAATCATTTCTATTGAAAAAAACAGAACAGAAACTTTAATTAATAAACACAGGACTGAAGAAAACCATAGAAAGGTAAACAGGGGAAAAATATATATTTAAAGGTGAAACTGTTTATATCCACTATTGGGAAAACAATACCTATAACTCTTGAAAACTATATCTGATACTGGGGCAGACAAAGAAGGACATCACATGGATCGAGGATGTGGTTGTGAATGGACTCTGATGTGATGACAGCAAAGAAAAAGATATTAAGGGGTGGGAAAACATCTGTACTGGGAAAAAATGGTATAATGAAACAACTAGTTTACACTGAGAGGCCCAAAAGACCTATTACAATATAAGCATTGCCTGAAGCTTGAATTCATCAGTTTTAGCTCAAAGAGGAAATACTTAATCATTTGGGTATAGGAATTTGTTTAGTCCTATAAAGAAGCAGGAGGAGAAATGGACAGGGGAAAGGAAGGACAGGATAGAAGGCAGGGCAGAAACACTAGGAAAAAAAGTAAAAGAGATGGGGTAAGGATTGATAGAAGATAAGGTAGTGGGTGGAGTGAGTTAAAAAAAAAAAACATTACTAAGAGAAGGGGAGAGTGTTGACAGGAGATGAGGTAGTGGATGGGATAAGTAAAAAAAACATAAAGGACAGGGTGGAAAGAGAACAAAAGTATATAAACGGGAGAAAATAGAACAGAGGTAAATACAGAAATTATAATCATAACTGTTAATGTGAATGGGATGAACTTTCCCATAAAACTGAAGCAAATAGTATAGTGGATTAAAAAACAGAATCCTATAATATGTTGTTTACAATAAAGACATTTGACATATAGAGACACATAAAGGTAAAGGTAAAAAGCAGGAAAAAAATCCATTATGCTACAGCTGAAGTAAAAAAAAAAAAGCAGGGATAGAAATTCTGATCTCGGATAAAGCAAAAGTAAAACTAGATCTTATTAAAAGATATAATGAGGAAAAGGACGTCTTAATAAAAGGTACCATAAATAATAATGCAGTAACAATAATAAGTATGTATGCACCAAATCTAGAGCAGACAAATTCCCAGAGATTTTAAGCCAGTTACAGGAAGAAATAGAGAACAGAACTATTCTAGTGGGGGAACCTCAACCTTTCCCTGTCAAAATCAGACAAATCTAGCCACAAAATAAATAAGAAATAGAGTTAATTAATATCTTGTTCTATTTCTTTTTCTAAAATGTCATTATTTAAGCAATTTATTTCTTCTTCTGTTAATCTGGGCAATCCATAGTTTTGTAGTTATCCCTCCATTTCACTCAGATTATCAAATTTATTGGCATAAAGTTAGGCAAAGTAACTCCTGATTATTGCTCTAATTTCCTCTTTATTGGTGAAAAGTTCTTTGATTTTGCTCTTTCCTTTTTCTAATGAAATTACCTAAAGGTTTATCTATTTTGTTGGGTTTTTCTTAAAACGAACTCAGCCAATTCAGTTTTATTTATTAATTCGATAGTTTTTTTTTGTTTTGTTTTGTTTTTTGTTTTTGTTTTTTTTTTACTTTCAATTTTATTAATTTCTCCTTTTATTTTTAGAATTTCAAGTTTGGTATTTGATTGAAGGGTTTTAATTTGTTTTTTTCTAGCTTTTTTAGTTGCAAGCCCAATTCATTGATTTTCTCTTTCTCTATTTTATGCAAGTATTCATCTTGAGATATAAAATTTCCCCTTATTACTGCTTTGGCCATATCCCACAAATTTTGGTATGTTGCCTCATTATTTGGTATTGCTCATCATTTTCTCTTGGATGAAATTATTGTGTCTATGATTTGCTGTTTCACCCATTCATTCTTTAAGATGAGATTATTTATTTATTTATTTATTTTATTTTTTGCTTTTTGCTGAGGAAATTGGGATTAAGTGACTTACCCAGGGTCACACAGCTAGGGAATGTTAAGTGTCTGAGACCAGATTTGAACTCAGGTTCTCCTGACTTCAGGGCTGGTGCCACCTAGCTGCCCCAAGATGAGATTATTTAATTTCCAATTACTTTTTGGTCTATTTCCCCCTGGGCTTTTATTGAATGTAATTTTTATTGCATCTTCATCTGAAAAAAATGCAGTTACTATTTCTGCCTTTCTGCATTTGATTTTGAGGTCTTTGTGTCCTAATATATGGTCATTTTTTTGTATAGGTTCCAGGAACTGCCAAGAAGAAAGTGTACTCCTTTCTGTCTCCATTCAATTTTCTCCAAAGATTTATCATACTTAACTATTCTAGTATTCTATTTACCTAACTTCTTTCTCATTTACTTTGTGGTTTGGTTTATCTAGTTCTGCGAGAGCAACATTGAGATCTCCCACTATTGATGTCTCATTTTGTCATTCATTTCCATTTGCTCAGTTCTGATTTTTAGTGAGTTATTTTCTTCATTTACTTTTTTTACTTCTTTTTGTATTTGTCCAATTGAAGTTTTAAATGAGGTGTTTTGTTCTATATATTTTTTCCATTTCACAAATTTTATTTTTAAGGAGTTATTTTCTTTTTCCATTTCACAAATTTTGTTTTTCAGGGAGTTGTTTTATTTTTCCATTTTGTCAAATCTATTTTTAAGGAGTTGCATGCTTTTTCCTTTTCACTATTTTGTAGCAATTTTCTTCAGATAATCTTTGTGTTTTCTTTTCCAAATCCTCTTGTAAAGTTCTCATTTCCTTTCCCCATTTTTCTTCCAGCTCTCTTTTTAATACCTTTTTAAAATTTCTTTTAGGAGAGCCTTGCATGATGGGGATCAATACATATCACCCTTTGGAGCTTCCACTGGAGATGATCTGCTTTTAGTCTCCTCAAGATTTGAAATTTGTTCTCTTTCACTATAAAAACGATCTATTGTCAGAGTTCTCTTTACCTTTTTTACTCATTTTTTAAAAGAGTAGAAATCTGCTTTCAAGGCAGCAGAAATTGTCCAAGCTTCCTCTACAAGGTTCAGTGGCTTCCTCTACAAGCAGCAGCGGCTGAGCTGAGTCAGTGCTAACTCATTCCCAGCGCTGGGTTGGCATGGCCATGTCCCATGAGATTCTGGTGTTTTTGGAGATCACTATTTGCCTTTTGTATTTGTGTTGGATGTTTTATAACTTCTCTGCTGATCTACTGGCTTGCTTCCAGAGAAGAGTAGCCAACACTGCTGTAGATTCCTTCCTGTAAATTTTCTGCCTGAAGATCCTGCACCACCCTGGGTCTGTGCTGTCTGCACTGGCATCTGTGCTTGGGCTGGCTTACACCTGGCCCACCTCCTCTGTACCTGATTGAAACAGACCTTTTCTGGGGATCTTCAAAATTATCTTCTGCTGGTAATTTGTTACACTCCCAATATTCATGGATTCTGCCAATCCAGAGCTTTTTCAGAGGCTGGATTTGGTAATTAATTTGAGGGTTGTGGGAAAACATCAGAAAGAAGTCTCTGTCCTCTCTGCCATCTTGGCTCCACCTCTCAGTTCTAAAATATATAAAGGACTGTGTCAAATTTATAAGAGTACAAGTCATTCCCCAATTGATAAATAGTCAAAGGATATGAATAGGCAATTTTAAGATGACAAAATTAGTCATTTATAGTTATATGAAAAAATGCTCTAAATCACTATTGTTTAGAGAAATGCAAATTAAAACAACTCTAAGGTCCAACTTCATACCTCTCAGATTGGCTAAAATGACAGTAAAAAATAATGATAAATGTTGGAGGGGATGTAGGAAAATTGGGACACTAATGCATTGTTGCTGGAGCTGTGAAATGATCTAACCACTCTGGAAAGGAATCTGGAATTATGTCCAAAGGACTATCAAACTGTGCATACCCTTTGACCCAGCAATGCCATTCCTGAGTCTGTAGCCTAAAGAAATCAGAAAGAAGGGAAAAGGGACAACATGTGCAAATATTTTGGTAGCTGATCTTTTTGTGGTAGCAAAGAATTAGAAAAGAAGTAGATGGCCATCAATTAGGGAATGGATGAACAAATTGTGGTACATGAAGGTGATGGAATATTATTGTTCTATAAAAAATGATCAACAAGCTGATCACAGAAAAGCCTGGAAAGATTTACATGAACTGATGCTGAGTGAAGCAAGCAGAACCAGGAGTATATTGTACACAATAACAGCAAGAATGTGCAATGATCAACTATAAAAAACTTGTTTCTTCTCAGTAGTTCAGTGATAGACTTTGGACAGATGTCATCTGTATCCAGAAAAAGAACTAAGGAGACTGAATGTAAATCAATACATGCTATGTTCATTTCTTTTTTCTGCTTTTTTTTAATCTCTCCCTTGGTTTTTCCCTTTTGCTCTGATTTTTATCTCCCAATATGATCCATAAAGCAATGTGTATTAAAAATAAATAAACTCACTACAATAAAAAAATGGAGTGAAGCAAGAATGTGTGCTTCCTCTCTTGGTTTTTAGCATATCAGCATTGTTTTCAGAATCCTTTAATAAGTATGCATATAGCATCAAAGTCAATTACTGCACTTATAATAAATTAACTTGAAAAGTTATAAGCCAAGATTAAAGTAGAGAGTTGGTGCATGATTTTTTTTTTTGTTTTCCAGGTTATTGTATACCCAATGCAGCCGCTTAAGCTAAGATACAAAAAAAGTATGGATCAATTTTCTTTTACTTATGCTAATTTTGGCTTAACAAATATAAGTAAGTATAGGTTCTCCATCAGCCAGCACCATACCATCCAAACATAAAATCATCTGTTCATCAAATGAAGAAATTTTGAATACTGTGGACAAGTTTACTTATCTGACAGTATACTTTTCATGAATGTACACATTGATGAGATTGACACATACATTGCCAGATTTAGTTCAATGTTTGAAAGGACCCAAGGGAAAGTGTAGAAGAGAAAAATATCAAGCTACCTACCAAACTGAAAGTTTACAAAGCCATTGTATTGACCTCATTATTGAATGCCTGTGAAACCTGAACAGTATACCACTGTGATGACAGGAAACTGAATGACTTGCATTTTATTTGTCCTAGAAAGATTCTGAAGATCACATGGCAAGATAAGGTACCAGACACTAAGGTCCTTTCTTAAGCTAATGTGTCAAGCATTCAAACTCTATTGTAGAACATGCAACTCCAGTGTGCTAACCACATTATTTACATATGTTTGCCTAAAATACTATTTTTGGAGAATTGATACAAGACAAGTGTTCACATACATGTCAGAAGAAGTGATACAAGGATGCTCTCAAGGTATCACCGGAGAATTTTGAATGTGATTGGGAAACATGGGAAACAAGAGTAAAGGACCATTTAGCATGGCAAACTCACATCAAATAAGGCATTGTCCTTTATCAGCCAAGCAGAAGTAAATCAAAAGAAATGTGAGATGCACAGTTTTATAGACATCTCCATACTAAATGTTCATATGGACTATTTGTACCTGACATGTAGTAGTAAAATCTTCTGATCTCAAATTGGTCTAATTAGCCACATTTGTACACATTGCAACTTGACTTTAACATGGTGACATAATTCTGGTTCTCTTAATGAATGTAGGATAGAACCAACCAACCATTTATTATTACTTAAATATATTATATATTTAATCTTCCTTTTACAAAGGTAGGGAATTATTTGTTTTACATTCCTTAATCCTTAAATGAATACACACACACATTGTGTATATATTTGTGTGTATGTGTTTGTGTGTGAAAGAGAGAGAGAGAGAGAGAGAGAGAGAGAGAGAGAGTGCAGGAGGGAGGAAGAGAGGGAGGAGAGAGGAGGGGGATAGAGAAAGGGAGAGAGAGAAAGACAGAGGGCGGAGGGAAAGAGGGAAGAAGAGAGAGGGAAGGAGGAAAGGAGAGAGAGTGAAGGAGGGAAGGAAGGAAAGAGGGAGGGAGGGAGGGAGAGAAGGAAAGATGGAGAGAGAGGGAAAAAGAGAGACAGACAGACAGACAGACAGACAGACAATAATTTCTGCAACCTGAATCTGGGTTGCTATTTGACCCAGAATATGTATTTTAAAGAAGTTACCAGGCCCTTTCCTAAATTTCAAATTATAATCCAAACCCAAACTGCAGCAACCATATGTTAAATAGGAGCATGGATTCTTTCAAGGAAAAAAAAAACTTTATAGCTCTTTGTAAAGTTAAGCTATTAGAGATAGAAACAGACACAGAGAGAGAGAGTCTAAGAGACAGAGTCAAAGAATAGAACAGAGACAGACACAGAGAGACAGGGAGGCAGACACAGACAGAGAGATGGAGACGAAGAGAGATAAAGGAGGGGGTGCAGGGGGGGAGGGCTGGGAGTCATCTGCATAGAGATGATGACTAGAAGCAGTGCAGATTTTATTCCATTAGCTTATCTTTTAAGCATTTATGGTCACTTTTCTATTCTAATAAGATATCAGGGGATATGACAAAGGAAGTACCAATAGCAATCTAGTCCTTGAAATAATGATAATGGTGGTGGTGGTGGTGATGATGGTGATGGTGATGCTTTCTAGACCTTGAAATACAGAAAAAAATTCATATAGTTCAACTCAGAAATATGGTATGTGAGGTATTCTGTACAACCCACATAAATATATTTTTAAATTTTTCCATTTAAATAATTTATAAACTCATGATTTTAGAGATTTAAGATACTCATACATTTATTCTCTAATCTTACACTATACTTATGATGGGTATGTGTGTTCAATTTAATTGGAATAAATATATTTTGAAGTTTATAGTGTATAAAACATTATGCTAGATAAGAGTTCTTGTCCTCAACAATCCTACAATCTGGTAGGGAAGAAAAGAAATGATGTATGCTACAAAAAAGGCATAAACCAAGCATGACAAGATGCTGTGTTTTGCCTTATTTTAATGTACATTGTTATCAGTGTTGTCTATCTGAAATTGTAGTTTGCTAGAGGATGAAAACTGTGTTTATGCAAGTTGTTCTCCTCAACATGTATTGTGGGGCTGCCTTCAAAGAAATGCTTACAAAATATCAGAAAAATTTTCAGCTCTGTTCCCTTGGGAGAACTAATATTTTATGTAGGAAAAAGCATTGTCTCTATGTTTTCTTTTCTAGAAACATAAACTCTTATGGAATAACAGGGGATAAGGAATCACTAGCAGAAAGAAACAGCACCCCCAAAAATACCTGTTCCATTTCTTTCCCTGCTCCATATTCCCAGCAACTTCTATGTATTTAAAATTTCAATTTCACAGCATTTGGTATTTGTTGCACCTTTTTCAAATTTTCAGCATAATAATTCTAACTTAAAAATAGATTCATTTTCCTGGCGACAATGTTGCTTGCAATGTGAGGAACATGAATTTTTGAATCCCCACTGTTCATATGCAATATGTCAGTTTTCAATAGGAAATCTGATCTGAGTTTACAAATTCCCTTGTTTCTCTGACAGTCAATAACTCACTATTTTAGAGCAATGGGCACATTAACACTGAACAGCTTGAGACTGCACTCTCCATTGATCAGATAAACAATTTGTGAGATATTTTATTACAAAATGATGAACTGATTTAGCCATCTTTTTACTAACAATGGACTTATATTGAATGTGAAATGCCAAGAAATTTGCTTCCCTAGGGTACTATCAGTAAGAAACACAAAGCCAGAGCTTCTAGTTAAAATGGCTCATATAGCTGGGGTTTATGTTACAGCAAAATCAAATTTAAGTCAGAAAATAATACATTTGACCTCCCATTATCAAAAGGCTTACAACATCATGATTTGTTATTCTGACTATAAGTATCTTTTATCTTGCATTCAGGTCTCATATTTTTATTCTTTTCTCTTGGTTTGCTATCAAATTACATTAGTTTTTCTGATACTTTAATACCACCAATACTAATTTTGATTCCCATTCTTTTCTTTGTGAAGATATTGACAGTTTGCACATTTTAGTGAATATTTTTAAAAACTGTAATATTAATTCCTCAAAACTTCATTGCCTAATCACAAGAATCAGTGTTGTATAAAAGATATCATGAGAACATTGAGACATGAAGATCAGTATTCAAATATTTCTACTCATATTTATGCTTGTATGACCCAAGGCAAATCACTTTGCCTATATGAGTTCAGCTTTCAGCTTCATAAAATGAGTAGCAATTTCCTCCCAAGGTTGTGGTAAAGTTCAAATGACATATTGTTCTCAGAGTGCTTTGTAAACTTTATATCACTGTGTAGGACTCATTTATTATTGCTATTTTTCAAAGATTTGAGATGGCTAGTGAGAGGGTCTTCAAGGATCATTTGTGTTTCTGAAGTGTCCGTAAATGTGGCTTGTCAATGGAGAAAGATTCATGAGAGAGTTCAATGAGTGCAGGTAATATCAGATAGGAAAAGATAGAAAGAAATCTGATCCTATTCATTTGTCATAGTCCCTAGGTGGTACTTCCAGGGACTGAGAGGAAAGTCCACTAAGAAATCATGGCCCAAAAGATTTCCTTGATCCTTAAATGCACTAGAAGTTTAAGCAAT
Source organism: Myrmecobius fasciatus (assembly GCA_023553655.1). NCBI lineage: Eukaryota > Metazoa > Chordata > Mammalia > Dasyuromorphia > Myrmecobiidae > Myrmecobius > Myrmecobius fasciatus. Next base: position 18,537 of record JAJPUD010018854.1, on the reverse strand, counting down.
TGAATGATATAATTTCCAGAGCTAACTTTGTACTCCCAGAAAAGAAAGCATGGATTTTTTTTTAATTTAAAGGTGCTATTGAAGACATTTAGGTCAAACTACATTTTTTTTTTATAGATGAGGATCAAAAGGACATCCAAAGTCACAAGAGTAATAAGTGTTAAAACTTAGTCATTAAAACATAGAATTCACTCCATTGCAGAGCTCCAAACTACTAAGAGTTATTTCATAGTTTACTTTCTTCCCCTAAATTTCACCTCTGACACATCATTGAGGCATGAAGGTGTTGTTGGGTTTTCAAAAGCTAAGAAAAAATTGATGAGTCCTAACATGCTGGAAAGGTATAACAAATACAAGTTGCAGGCAAAAGTGTTCTTAGAGATTATCTAATCCAATACTCTCACCTTATGCTTAAGGAAATTGAGGATGAGTTATTTCTTGACCTGTTTTTTGTCCGCATCCTATTAAGGAGGTTATACCTGAATTTGAAACTTTTTGAAAGTCTATATTCTAGACATATGGATCCTGTAAAATGTGCTGACAGGGCTAGATGATGTCTAGACTCTCTGAATAAACTGAATTGTTATATTACTCTGAGGATTGTTAGATCTAAGGTGGACTGTGAAGGGATAGTTCAAATATTTAATTATGTTTCAGTCCTTAAAAAACTTCTTTATTTCAATATTTTATATATACATATATATATAAAATATTTTAAAAAAAAAGATTTTTATAATGAATATATAAATACATAAGTTTTTGTATATGTATATATACATACATATGTATATATATAAAATATTGAAATAAAGAAGTTTTGTAAGTATTGGTATATATATATATTCCAAGATCCTATAACTAATTGGTGGATTAAAATCCAGGTACTCTGAATTAAATCCAGAGTATTTTTCTCCAAACTAAGAGATGTTACTATTTACTCAAAAGGATTCTCAAAATGTCAAAGCTGAAAGAAAACTTGGCAATCATTTTTCTAATTTTCTCACTTTGTAGTTGAGCAAACTTTAGCTTTGGATTGCTTATATCATTAATTTTCTCCATACATACTCACATTCTTCTGAATAATATTCAGAAAAGTCATACAATATTATAAATTTTATAATATTATAACATTTTATAACAATTATAACATTATTTTATAACATTATAGATACATTATAAATTTGTTTTATCCAACCTCAAGTGGGCCCTCATTACAGCAAGGCAATGTAACACTGCATGAAATAATTTTATTCTGACACAAAGTCTTCTTCCAGGACAAAGCATTGATTTAGGAAGGGATTTTTTAAAGCAAGCAGGGATTGAGTGGTTCTTCCAGGATCACACAGCTAGTAAGTATCTAAGGCTTGATTTACAATCAAGTCTTCCTCTCTCCAAGACCAGTACTCTGTCCACTTTGCCACTAATTGCAACTCCCTATCTTGTATTTAACTATTTTTAATGTATGTTGAATATATATTCTTTATATCCTTAGAGGAATGAATGAAAAAATAAACATTTATTAAGAAATTACTTTGTGCCTAGTACTATGTTAAGCATTGGGGAGGCAAATAAAATAAAATAAACACACCCTGTTTCCAAGGAGTTAATATTCTAATTGAGGGAGAAAACTGCAAGGCAGATAGAAAAGCCCAGAAATCCAAAAGGTTGTGACATGTCACAAACCAAGGCACAGGAATCCTTGGATTACAACAATAGATCAGATGACTGGAAGTCTGCAGGACAGAGAAGAAGGGCATATGGCAAGACCTTAAAGATTGTTAATACATAGTATTGGGCAAATATCAAAGCCTATTCCTACTCAGTCTCACTGATAGGAATATAGTTGGTAGAGTTAAGAGTATAAAAGAGGATAAAGATAAAGCTCCAAAGGTGACAGTTGTTTCTGCTCCTTAATCATTCTATATCAGAAAGCATTATCTTCTCTGATAAAATGTAAATTCCTTGGGAGCAGGAACAAGTTTCACCTTTGTCTTTGGGTCCCTAGAAGTCAACTAAATGTGTGGCACATAATAGGAACTTAATAAATGTTTATTCATTGATGTTTCCATAAAACAGAATGTAACCTTCTTGAGGGAAGAGACTATTTCATATTTGTCCTTTTATTCATAGCCATTCCATAAATATAGTATAGATTAGTGTACTGCAGTGTTGATCACAGCACCTAAGAGTCAAGAAGATTTAGGTTCAAGTCTTGCTTCTTCTACATATTGTCTATGTGTCACTTTAGGCAAGTAACTTAACCTCTTAGTGCTCTGGCTAATTCAGCAAATTTATAAGATATGGATCTGGTACCAAACTATATTAGTAGGGCAAGCTTTCTCATCAGTAGTTCCCTAAAGCAGAGAAATTCTTGGTCTGACCCTATCCTTTTCTAGAGTTTAAGCATAGTGCCTGACACATAGGTTTTTAATTAGTGTTTGATGAATGAATGTCATAACAGACCTTTATGCAAATTCATGATAGATAATTTGGTATTTTAAAATACCTAAAATAGTAATGATTTCTGCTTCAAAGCAATTTGACTGCAATACATATACTCAGAATTATTGCCCAATGTAAATGTTTAAATATGTTTAAAGCTACATAACAAGTAGCACTATTTATGTTTGGGTAACTTTTCTGCACCATTCTTAATTAATGATTTTGTTAAGGGAATAATGTAAGAGTATGTCAGAAACAAGATAAAGAATTGTCCAAAATCTTGAATCTTTTGTAGATTAAAAATTATTTGTGGCCTCTTGATAAGTCACAAAGTTAGATATAAATGTCAGGCAGCCTCAAAATAGATGTGCTGCCAACTGCTAATAGTGAGAGCTGGGTTGTTCTCACTCCCACAGGGCCCTTCACATTACCTACTTAAGTTGGGTATTGCACTTTGTCACTTGAGAGTTAAGACTATAACTCTTCATTATGTCTGTGAAATTCTCAATTTTCAGTGAACCCTGCATAAGAAATTTAGATGCACACAGCCTGAGGGCACTGATCACAAGAAGTAATTCTTAGTTCCAATCAGAAGAGAAAGCCCATGCTGGGATATGAAATCATTCCCATTTTTCTGTGGTGCTGCAGAAATCACATGAGTATGGAGGATACCAGTTTAGTTTCAAGTGAGTGAGAATGTATTTCTAGGAGATAAAGAAAATGTAGATTTAAAAAAAATAGTAAATCTCCAAGTAATATGGAAATTGTTGCTTTCATATAAGCAGTGAGAAAAAAAAATCACTTTTTTCACTTATATTTTCATGTTAAGAACATTGAAAACTTATTATTACTCTGTGGAAGAAGGGGAAGGGGAATCAAGAAACTTTACTGACATCCCCCCCAATACTAGGAAATAGGGGAAGTCTTGATTACAAAGTCAGCCAGATTTCTTCCTTTGACAGCCATATAGCTAGATCCTTAAAGAACTGAATAGAATATATACATGCACATAAATATATAGCATATAAATTATGTTAAACATGCTTATTGCATATAGCTGTGTGATCATCTCATCATCAAATTCTACTTCTTTTTTCAATAACTTTTTCTTTTTCCAAATACATTCAGAGATAGTTTTCAATAGTCATCTTTGAAAAACTTGTTCCAAATTTTTCTCTATCCTTTCCTCCTATAGATAGCAAGTAATCCAATATAGCTTAAACATGTACAAGTCTTGCAAATATATTTCCATATTCATTTTAGTAATAATATATTATTAAATAAATAAATCAGATCAAAAGTGAAGAAAAATGAGAAAGAAAAAAACAAGCAAGCAAACAACAAAGGTGAAAATACTATGCTTTGATCCACTTTCAGTTTCCATAGTTCTCTTTCTGGATGAGGCCTACACTTTCCATCTCAAATCTATTGGAATTGCCTTGAATCACCTCATTGTTGAAGAGTCAAGCCCATTAGAATTGATCACCACATAATTTTGTTGTTACTGTGTAGTACTGTTCTCTTGGTTCTGCTAACTCTAGTCAGCCTTAGTTCATGTAGTCTTTCTATGCTCTTCTGAAATCAGCCTGCTCATCATTTCTTATAGAACAATAATATTGCATTACATTTATATACCATATTCAGTCATTCCCCAACTGATGGACATCCACTCACTTTCCAATTTCTTGCCACTATAAATAGGGTTGCCACAAACACTTTTGCACATTTGGGTCTTTTCCCCTTTTTTATAATCTCTCTGGGTTACAGATCCAGTGAAGACACTGCTGGATCAAAGGGCATGCAATTTTATAGCTCTTTGAGAATAGTTCTAAATTATTTTCCAGAATAGTTGGATCAGTTCACAATTCATCAACAATGCATTAGTGTCTATTGATCAGAGAAATGCAAATCAAGACAACCCTGAGATACCACTTCACACCTGTCAGATTGGCTAAAATGACAGGAAAAGTTAATGATGAATGTTGGAGGGGATGTGGGAGGGCTGGGACGCTGATGCATTGTTGGTGGAGCTGTGAATGGATACAACCATTCTGGAGAACAATTTGGAGCTATGCTCAAAAAGTTATCAAACTGTGCATAACCTTTGACCCAGCAGCATTTCTATTGGGCTTATATCCCAAAGAAATCATAAGGGAAGGAAAAGGCCCCACATGTGCAAGAATGTTTGTGGCAGCCCTTTTTGTAGTGGCTAGAAACTGGAAATTGAATAGATGCCCTTCAATTGGAGAATGGCTGAATAAATTATGGTATATGAATATTATGGAATATTATTGTTCTGTAAGAAATGGCCAGCAAGATGATTTCAGAGAGGCCTGGAGAGACTTACATGAACTGATGCTGAGTGAAATGAGCAGAACCAGGAGATCATTATACACGGCAACAACAGTACTATATGACGATCAATTCTGATGGACATGGCTCTCTTCAACAATGAAATGTTTCAAACCACCTCCAATTGTTCACTGAAGAAAGCCATATACACCCAGAGAGAGGGATGTGAAATGTGGACCACAACATATCATTCTCATACTCCTTGATTGATGTTTGCTTACATTGTGTTTCCTTTATCTGATATATCGTTTGTGTAGACAAGATTTTTCTTGCACAACAATGACAAGTTTGGAAATATGTATACATATATTCGATTTACCAATATTTTAACATAATTAACATGTAGTGGATATCCTGCCATCTAGGGGAGGGGTGGGGAGTTGGGGGAAAAATTTGTAACAGAAAGCTATGTAAGGGTTATTGTTGAAGAATTACCTACACATATGTTATGCAAATAAAATTTAAAAAAACAAAAAAACAATGCATTAGTGTCCCAGTTGTCCCATATCACCTCCAAGATTTAGCATTGAGGTGTGATTAAAAAAAAGTTGCAAAAAGTTTGCAAAAGTTTGCAAAAAAATTTTTTTTTGCAAAGTGAAAAGATAATTCTAATAAGTAGGAAATATAAAAATAAAATGTTATGGAATGTGAATTATTATGATTGTGGTTATTGATAATACCATAGGCTCTCAAAGTTGAATAAACCCAGAAAACATGTAATCCAACATGTATCTGAATAAAAATCCCTTCTCAGAATGAACCCAACAATAACCATCTAATGTTTGTTTGAAGACCTCTGATTAGAAAAAACTCACTACTTGCCAAACTTTGGGATAACTTTATTCCTTAGGAAGTCACCCCTTATAAGGGTCAACATATGCTTCTTTGCTATTATTGTCCTCCAGGGCCAAACAAATCAAATCTTGCCAGATGACAGTCTTTCACATACTTGAGAGTCAGTATCATATGCCATTGAAGTCTTTTCTTCTTTGTGCTAAACATAGAAATACTTCAAATGACCTTTGTTAGAAATTAATTCAAAGCATCTCATTATCATGATAGTTCAAAAAAAACACTTGTTTATCAATGTCCTTCCTAAACTAGGGACCCTAGTATAGTATAATATCCCAGATGTGATATGACAAGAACAGAATATACTTGGACTAGCACTTGCTTTATGATGGTCATGGAATAGATCACTTTCAATTTAACTTAATTTGATTTAATTCAATAAGCATTCATAAAGCACCTATTATGTGCAAGGTATTTCCAAGGAAGAAAGGAATCAAGGAAGGAAACAAAGAAACAAGTAAAAATAAATATCCTACTATTTTCACTTTTTAAAAAATGTATATGTTAGATTTGAAGTGATTAATATCAGAGATTGGAGGAATTGTAGATGTTTTCCATCATTATTTTCTCAACATTTGGCTGTAGGTATTTTTTAATGAATGGTTAATAATAAATGTTATCATTTTACCACTAAAAGTCAAGGAATATGTTTCATATTCAAATAAATATTGGAAATATATATATTGGAAATACATGTATTTCCAATATATATTGGAAAAATTAAGTTATTCAGTACAGTCTCAATTTGGACAAGATCTTAGCAACTATGTTATCGGTTGTGCCTGAATGAAAATTCCTTCTACAATCAACCAAACCAAAAAAGCAATCATTCATCTCTTTCTTGAAAAAACAGAGAAACCTATTATTTCACACAAAAACCTTTTGAATAAAAGAAAAAGGTATTGTACTGCTAACACCTTTGACTTTCCACTAAAGACTAATGAGTCTTCATGTTTCCTTACCAACAGACATTTAGCACTATTTCAGTAGAGCATTCATTGGCAGAATGCAATTTGTTGTTCTTATTTATTTCAAGATGAAAAAAAAAATTCCACTTCTACAAATCATTTATTAGTAAAGTTTCCACAATCTGTTGTTGAATGTTTGAGAACATTTATTGGCCAATCTGAGGTTATGTAACTGTGTCTTTTTTTTTCCTTCACAATATGATCACCCTATATATTCAGTAATCAGCATAAGTGACTATCATTTGGAAAGAAGGCTTTTAATAGGCAACTTTTATAATGAGCCCAAAGATAACATATAGTCAGTAACTTTAAGAATTAGCTGTTATCTCATATTAATTTCAATGTACAGTGCAAGTACAGATTCATATTTTGAAAATAAGCTTGAAATAAGCCTCTACTACCCTAGATTTAGGGAAACTCAATAAAGTTTCTTGCAAAAGTTTACAAATGCGGAAAAATATTTTACTTTCAAAATACAAACTATGAGATTGCAAATAATTGTTGTCAAATTGAAAGAAAGCAATTATTCAACACATCAGAGGAAAAGCAATTTTTAGATAACTTAGATAATTAGAATTTTCAAGATTCTAATTATTCTTTTATTTGGTAAAATAATTTTGCAAAATAGTGATTGTGCTTTTCATTTTGGTATATAACAAGCATATAATCTACTTCAGATTTCATGTCAATAATACTTCAAAGGTAGGGCAGAGACTTAAAAGTAAGTCATGGAGCTTAAATAGTCAAGTGTACACACTTTGCATAGAAGAAAAAAAAAGAATTAGGCATCAAAAAGATAGAAGTCTGGTCTTTTGGAGACTTGAAAATTTTAAAGAAACACAGAGCTTTAGGGATAATTCCTTTTTGCTTTCTCTTAGTAAAAATGTTTTGAAGTAAAAATTATTTTCTAGGAAAAAATATATATTCTCAATAAAACAATATAACTGCCAGCATGTATTTGCTTTCCTCTATAATAAGATCTCTTTGAAAGAAATTAGTTTAAAAGGCAATGAAAAAGAAGTGGTGTGAAATAGAAAATTTCATGGGAGATAAATAGATAATTTTAATTATGCAAAATTTTAAAGTTTTTGCACAACAGAGTCAATGCAGCTAAAATTAGAAGAAAATGAAAAATAGGAAATGATATCTAGATCATGTTTAAATGATGACAGTTTCATTTACAAATTATATAGGGAATTGAATAAAATTAACAAATTATTCACTGCTGGTTAATGGTCAAAGGAATACTCAGTTTTCATAGGAAGAAATCTAATCTATGAATAACCATATGGAAAAATTTCTGAATCACTAATAACTCAAGGACCATCTTAAGCCCCACCCCCCAAAAACAACTATAAGATAAGTTAAAATGGCAAAAAGAAGAAGAAAAAAGACTTGCTAGAGAGATATGGGAAGAAAGATAACACTAAGTCACTGTTCATATAGCTTCAAATTAGTTCAATCATTCTGGAAAGCAATTTGAAACAATGCTCACAAGGCTATTAAATTGTACATAACATTTCACTGAGCAATATTGTTCCTAAAGTTCTACCCCAAAGCTATCAAAAATAGAGAGTAAGCGCTCATATGTACAAAAAAAAATTATAGCATCTCCTTTTGTGGTAACAAAGAATTAGGAACTGAGGGCATGTCCATTAATGGATGAATGACTGAGCAAGTTACACCATATGAATATGATGAACTACTATTAAGCTGTAAAAAATATGAAGGGGGTGGTTTTGAAAAAAATTTGGGATGATGCAAAGTGAGATAAGTAGAATAAAAAGAACAATTCGTACAGGAAAAGCAATATGGTAAAGATGATAAATTTTGAAAGACATTAACTCTGATAAAATTGCTTGCCATTAAAACTTAAAATTTGAAAAAAAAAATGAACATTCAAAAATTTCACATGTAAATGGGAAGAAAATGACCTAGAATAGGAGTGGGGCAGGCAGGAGAGAATGAAATGAATTTGAAACAAAATTTGAAAAAAAAAATGAACATTACAATTGCTTGCCACATTTCCAAAGATTCCATTATGAAATATATTGTTCTTCTCTGGATTGAGAAGTGATGGACTCAAAATGAAAATTAAAGCATTTTTTCTTTCTTTTTTTGCAATATGGCTAATATAAAATTTTGTTTTGCATGATTGCATATAAGTGTAATAGGTTTTGCTTTTTGTGCCTTTTCATTGAGTAGGAGAAGGGGTTTAGAAGAAAAGACAGGAAGCTTAGACTTTGACATTAATTAACCATTAAAACTATTTAAATACTTAATTTAAACTCAATTGCCTAAGCCTCTAAATTGAAAAGGTTAAACTAGCAAATCTCATGGACATCTTTCTCTCTCAAATCTAAGATTCTGCAATAGTTGATATATGTCTACAGTTCCTAGAATGATTTAAGTTTTGCAAGTCTGGAAAATATAATATAGGTCCATTTTGGAACCACTAAATCAATTGCTCTTTATTGAGTGGGTAAAAAGGCATAGCCTTTTTAACTATTCAGAAGATGAAAAAGCCTGTAAAAAATGAAAAAGAACGGGGCAGCTAGGTGGCGCAGTGGATAGAGCACCAGTCCTGAAGTCAGGAGGACCTGAGTTCAAATTTGGTCTTAGACACTTCCTAGCTGTGTGACCCTGGGCAAGTCACTTAACCCCAATTGCCTTAGCAAAAAGCAAAAAAAAAAAAAAAATGAAAAAGAACAATAAGATCTTTGTGATTTTAAGTTCTTGAAGCTTGCAAAATGGTAGGATGGAAAAGTTAGAAACTCTTTCCCAACCAATCCTGACATCATACATACCAATTTCATACATCAATAGAATATAAGTTTTAACTTGAAAAGGTCCTTGGATGTCATTTAATGCAACAATTTTATGTGACACATGAAAAAATGAGATTCAAGGAGAACTTATGATATTCACAATCTCTTGACTTCTCATCCAGGATGCTTTCCATTGTATTAGAATTTATATTTATGGTTTCAGTTAGCTTAAAATGAACACTATTAATGGCAAAAGTGTTTAATTATTCCTTTACTAAAAATCATCAAAGAATATGTGAGCTCAAGATACATAATATAAAATTAGGCCCAATAACAATTTCAGTTATCTAAAATATTCTCATATCTCTCTTGGTTGGTCATAGTACAACTCATATCATCAGTCTGGGTAAGGTAAAAGTTATGCCAGGACAAAGAACCAAGAATACTTTTCCCCATGTTTACTTTTGTCTTATAAATCTGTATGCAATGTCATTCCATGGGGCTGACGATAAAGCTGTTAAAATCATAATAAGGGGTTATTAATATTTTAAGAGCTATATACCCCTTTGATAGCCAGATCAAGACTATGGCCTCTTTCTCAGAATAATGTTTCTTAAATGCATAGAATAAAATACACAGGACTACAAAGGAAACCTATTGTATTGAAATACAGTTATTGATCTACATAGCTAACTAGCTATCATTTTTGGTCACAAGGTTAAGAACCTGTATTCTATGCTTCTCCATCCCCTATTTTATGAACTCATTTTTTCTAAACCCATCCTCACTTTAAATTTGCTTTCCTTCTTTTCTTAATAAAATTCTTCCTACGCCAACTACTCTTAGAGTACTATCTTATTCTATAATTATTTACAGAAATTATATGTATAAGGAAATTTTGTAAGACCTAGCCAAGACCTTATAAAATATTGTACTGGCTAATATTTTTTACTTAAAATTAATGCTATATAATAAAAAGAAGTAGGACATATTTTATATTATCCCAAATATTTCTACATTTCTTGAAATTTCAAATCTTTCAGCCAGTGATCAAAAAATTTAAAAATGCATTAGCATATGTCCCAAGAAGATTGTCTATTTATTACCAAATCTATTGTACAATAATTAGTCTTTATTATTTTGTTATTGTTGTTCAGTCATGCCTAACTATTTGTTAACCTATTTGGGGTTTTCTTGACAAAGATGCTAGAGTGGTTTGCCATTTTCTTCTCCAGATCATTATGCAGCTGAGCAAATTGAGGCAAACAGGGTTAAGTACCCTACTCAGAGTTATACAGTTATTAAGTCTCAGACCAGATTTGAATTCGGTAAGATGAGTCTATCTGACTATAAGCCCAATTCTATCTACTGCACCAACTATAGTGTAGTATAGTATATTTAACTATACTGGGTTGTAGAGAAACATAGAGAGAAAAATGACAATGTATATCTATAATAAGTCACATGAAAGGATTTGATCTAATTTTTCTTGTGCAACATAATGCTCATATATATGGAATGGAGAAATATGTTTGGAAGAATTGTACATGTTTTAACCTATTTTGGATTATTTGCTGTCTAGAAGTGGAATGGGAAAGGTTTTGCAAGGGTGAATGTTGAATACTATCTTGTATTAAAATGTTTCTTTAAATTTTGCAAAATGATTTTCATTTGAATCTCAAAAATGTAAATAGACACTATAGGCATTATTATATTATATATTATATAGGTATTATTAATATTAATATTATCCTCATTTTACAGATTATAGAATGTGAGATCTGGTAACAGGGTAACCTAAGTTTAAATCTACCTTTAGATATTAGCTGTGAGACACTGGGCAAGTAATGGGGATAATAACAGCAACTACCTCCCAGGGATGCTATGAAGATAAAATGTGTTAAAATGTAAAGAATTTAGTACAACACTTGGCACATGGTAAAAACTACATAAATTAGAGTTTTCATCATCATCATAATCATTATCATCATCTATATAAATTCATTATTCTCTCTGGACCTCATCACATCTCCCTAGTCTGTTAAAAAAAAAAAAGAGTAAGGGTTGAGTTTAGACTGCTTGACCTCTAAAATTTCTTCTGGTTCTAACTTTCCTTGATCCTATTGCTCTCATTAAAAAAAGCATATTATGATCTCAGTTCAAGTGCATGTTTTCTCAATTCCAGAAGAGTTTCATGGGTCAGGTTCTTCCAAATAACTTCCATTGCCTGTAGACAGTAAAAGAAGTTGCTGTTTGATGATTAGAAAATAGTCCACAGTAGAATTCAAAATCAATTATCACATTCAGAGATGTGGGAAGATGAATATGATGAAATAGTCAAAAATTACTTAGAACAACAAAACGATCTACTTTGTTTTGAACATTATATTCCAAGTAGGTAACGAAGGGTTCTTATCTGAATGTATAGCCTCAACCCCATTGCTTTCCAATACCCTCTCCTTTACTCAGCTCAATCTCTGTACATCTTACTTGGCTCAAGTGCATATGGTGATAAAAGCAACTCCCCATGAAAGAATGGATAGGGAAAAAACTTAAAATTTTTCAGAAGATATAAAAAGAATTAACATGGATTCATTTTGGAGAAATAAAACTGGAAGCTGGTGCTTCTTCTTAGTGCCTTCTCTTTGTCACATTTTAAACATAACAAAGCATAAATCTCATTTAGGAGATTCTTCATAAGAGAACTCTTCCCTTTAGAGTGCTGTCTAGCTCTCACAGTGGACAAGATCACAGGGTGGATAAGGTCATGGAAGATCTGTGTCATCTGGCTTGTGATGTTATCAGGTACTAAACCCTATAGCAAAAGGAGCAGACTGATTTAAAAAAAAGGGATGGGGGAGGAGAAGGAAGGAACTGTGATAATAAATCAACTGAACTGTGGAGAAAGTGCCAGGGAAAAACAATATTGATTTTTTTTTACAAGCCAGTGCGCAGATTTGTCAGACAAAAGAATAGAGATGTCAAACCCCACAGAACCATATACACAAATATTAAGACAAAACAACTGTAGTGTCCACACAATACCAAAATATGTATGTATTGATGTTCATAACCTACTTCTCCATTTTATCCCATCTTCAACGTGTAAATGGAATGTGGGCATCAGCTTTACTAAACAACAAGAGTCTGGGCCCCTACTTTCATATTTCTACTTTAGTAAATCCCACCTAGAGAGAGTCAAGGGAGGAGTAAACAATCTAAAATGAATGATTCTTGGGCTACTGAACAAAAATGAAATGCTTTAGTCAACATCTAAGGGAGATCATCAAGGACTTTGAAGATGCCATCTTTTCCCATAATGGTAATTGAATATTATAGAAAACAAGAATATCATGGGAGAGGTGGGGGAGTAATCAGTCAGAGCAGATTCTAATCACTGAATGAGAAATTTGCAACAAAAGGATGAAGTTAGTCTGAACATTTATTATTATTTCTTTTACCAAGTTTCAGCCCCTTGGCAGGCCATTCATGATCTCATGGGATTTATTATGATTCTCTTCAGGGAATTTTTATGTGCCTGTTTTATCCCTCCTATTAGATTATAATGTCCTTGAAGGCAGACTTTTTTTTAACATCTTGCCACAGAAATTTGTATCATAATATGTACATAGTAGGAATTTGTAAATATTGGTTAAGCCAAATAATTATCTCCAGTACATCTATCTGCTATTTTGATTTGCTTTGAAGTTCTCATTATTTTTCAAGTGATCTTTCAGAAGGCACATTACTCTTTCCACTATATATTGGGATACAGTAAGAGTATTATATTTATTTAAATATGTGAGTATAGCTATCCTTATTAAGTATATTTTGTGTGAAGGACATTTTAGAGAAACACACTCACAAATATACACATTATATTTATATATGTATATGTATAATAGTATGTATATGTGTGTATATGTGTATATTTAATGAAGTACCTGCTTTCATCTCCATTTTTTAACTATTCATAAGGGACAACTAGGTGGCGCCATGGATACAGCACCAAAGCTGACTTCAGGAGAATCTGAATTCAAGTCTGAGCCTCAGACTATTACTAACTTTGTGACCCTGGGCAAATCACTTAATCTCAATTCCCTCTCCTTCCTCCCCCCCCAAAAAAAAACAATTGAATAGAATGGCTTTATTAATGGTATACAACTTATGCCTTTCTATCCTACCACATGGTAGTTTGGGGGCAAGAATTGTGAATAGGTTGTGAGATACCTAGTTTAGGAAAATAAGTTAGAAATGTAGGTTTCCAAATGGTAGAATTCTTTTAGCTGGGGACAAAAAGCAAAGGCTTTCCACATTAATTCTGGCAGATCATGTGGACCATGAAGTCTACTATATGGTTGTATTGTATGGTATGTAATTATAACAATTATACTCATTATCATACTAGGAAATGATCTTGACAAAATGGTCATTAAGGTTGACATACCAGAGCCATCATCAAAAATAGAAAACTACGCATCACTGTTAAAGTCACAGGATGCCACCTCATACTCTGTAACTCCAAATGGGTTTCAAGGATCCCTCTGTTACTTGCTTCATCACATTGTGGCTATTAGCATAAGTGGCAGGTTTCTCTAGGTTTTCAAATTCACAACAGATATACTGAGAGTCTATTGAATCCTTTGACTGTGAGTCTTTTAATTCAGTTCAGGGAAGACTTTGCTGGCAGCCTAACAACAGTGAAAGCAAGGATGATGTTTTTAGGAGTACCACAACCACTGTATCTTGACAGAGGGGCAATCTGCTGTGTTCTAGGTACTAAAAATGTCATGTACTGTGGCCAGGAGTCCTCTCACAATATTAAAGTTGGTATGAATGACCTTGGCTAGGGGGACCAAGCAGTTGGTAGCACAAAGGCATTATTGAATCTGAAAGGATTGTATTTCTCATAGTACAATCCCATCACGAACAGATACATCAGTAGAACAGGCAGAGATAATGACAAATTTAGCTCAAACCTTATCCTTTTTCATGATAATAAGACAACAGTGGATTTTAATACATACTTGTTTCAAGCATCTCTCATTCAATAGTGTTGGGATCACAGTCCTGTGACTTTTCCATTGATCATCAGCTATCCATTCTCAGCCTTAACAATATCATTCAACTTGCATGGGTGAAAACGATATTGCAACAAATAAACTATGTATTTGCAGTAAATGAAGGAGTTGCTGATGGTCATGACATCTACTCTACCTCGGGTGAGTTTAGCTTAGAATCCTGGCCCCTGATATGACCAAATCCATGTATTCTTACCTCCACCATCTTATCTCAATTCAGCTGCAGCAACAGATCCTGGCACTGTTGTAGGGAGAAGAGCTGAACATTTCAATCAAATTTGTTGCATAGGAAAAGCAGTATAAAAGCTATTATTAGGCTAAGAGATATCCAGGGGAAAAGTGGACTGCTTCATCATCATCCATGTAATATGAAAAGAATGTAAAAGAAGGCTCACTCTGTGTTGGATGGAGTCTCTGTGGAGGATTTGCTGGAAGACAAGAGTGATACTGTTACAGCATGGTTTGGTAGACCTAAGCTCCAAGTTGCATTGTTAGAGGGAATATCCATATCAATAAGATTCATTTAAGTTTTAAGGCATATGATTGAACATGTACTATGCTACCTACTCTTGACAATAACAAACTATAGAATATATAAATGCAAATATACAAAAAAATCAAACAAGTATATTCAAACCTATAGAATCCATAAGATTCAGGGGAGAATGTACCAATTTTCTTGCTAATAAACACTACTTAAATATCTTTTATTATGGTGAAACCAACAAAACCTTCTTGAAAACTTCAATGTAGTCTCTTTACACAATATGTCAAACATAATTTAATATTTATTTGATCACTGGGAATCATGGAATGTCTCAGAACAATATTATCTCTCATAACAATATAGATGTAAAATGTGTCTATATGGGGCAGAGCCAAGATGTCGAACTGCAGACAGCGTCCTCTGTGAGCTCCTGAGACCTTCCTTCAGACCCAGACAAATTGAGCCTCTGAATTGGTTCTGGAGTGAGGCCTCCACCAAACACTTGGACTACAACGCACTTCTATCAAATATCTACTTTGAAAGAACTTCTGAGGTCAGTTTTAGACAGGCAGAGGATCGAGAAGCTCCCAGCGCTCAGATGCCAGTGCGCAGCCGGTGTGCAAGTCCAGGGCTGGGAAGGACCAGAAGATTTTAGGCTGCCAGGAAGTCCCTGGGAGATGCTTGGGCCACTTTGCTCTGCTTGCGGGCAGGTGCTTTGGCAGGTATACCTTGGATAAAGGGTGGATTGAGAGCAGCTGAAAATGTGGTCCTAGTGCAAATCTAACAAGATCAGCCTCAGACCGGAAGACTCAGAAAATTGCCCCATGGCAAATTGAAATCCTTGCTGCTGCTGCTGCTGCAGAATTCCCTGCTGGTGACTGATACCTCTGCTGAAAATCATGAGCAAGAAGAAGAGAGCTCTCACCATAGACAGCTTTTACAGAAAGAAACCAGAGAGGTCCCCAGATCCTGAGATTCTGAAAACAATCCCAGATAAAGCCACAAAGGTGGACTTAAGCTGGTCTCCCTTTCAGAAGGCTTACCTGGAAGATTACATAAAGAATCTCAAAAGAGAGCTAGAAGAAGATTGGGGAAATAAATTGAGAGCAGTGCAAGAAGGAAATATCGCCCCGCAACAGAGATGTGAAAAACTGGAAAATAAGTCTGGTGAATTGGAAAAAGACAACAATTCACTAAAAAACAAAATTGGTGAATTGGAAAAAGACAACAATTCACTGAAAAACAAAATTGAAGAATTAGAAAAAGTCACCAACTCACTAGAAAATAAAAATAGTGAATTGGAAAAAGATAACAATTCACTGAAAAATAAAATTGGCAAAATGGAAAAAGAATTCAATGAACCAAAAAATTCAATTGGCCAGTTACAAAAGGAGCTAAAAAAGATAGCTGAAGGAAATAATACCTTAAAAATTAAAATTGAACAAATTGAAATGAATGACTCAATAAGACTTCAAGAACCAGTGAAACAAAAACAAAAAAATGAAAAAATAGAAGAAAATATGAAATATCGCCTAGGAAAAACAACTGACTTGGAAAACATATCCAGGGGAGACAATCTAAGGATTATTGGACTCCCTGAAAGTCACGATGAAAAAAAGAACCTTGATGCTATCTTCCAGGAAATCATGAAAGAGAATTGCCCTGATGTTTTAGAATCAGAAGGCAAAGTTGGCATTGAAAGAATTCACCGATCACCTCCTGAAAGAGCCCCCAAAATTAAAACTCCAAGGAATATTGTGGCCAAATTTCAGGACTATCGCACCAAGGAAAAGATATTACAAGCTGCTAGGAAAAAAAAAAAACAGTTCAAATACCGAGGAACTGTCATTAGAATTACACAGGATCTGTCAGCTTCCACTTGAAGGATCAAAGGGCCTGGAATAAGATATTCCGAAAGGCAAAAGAACTTGGATTACAGCCAAGAATAAGCTATCCAGCTAGAATGAGCATCATCTTCCAAGGAAGAAGATGGTCATTCAATGATACAGGAGAATTTCACCTATTTCTAATGAAAAGACCAGATCTCAACAAAAAATTTGACCTCCAAACACAGAGCTCTAGAGAAGTGTAAGAAGGCAAAAAGGAAAGAACTCTTGAGAACTATATCTCTACTAGGGGTATCCTTAAAGAATGGGGGTATAATTTGATTTTACTTTGATAATAATCGAAAAGAAATTAGAGGTGGAAGGTATATCATACTGTAAAAAAGGGGGGGAGGGGAATGGAGGTAAAATAAAGTAAAAATAAAAAGGAGGTAAAATAAGGCAAAGTCTCATGAAGAAACATAGAAAATCTAATATAATTGAGGGAAAGAAGGGAGGGTGATGAGTATTCTTACTCTCATTAGATTGGGCTCTAAAAGAGTATATTAGACGCATTTGATTTCAGGGAAAAACTTGGCCCTCTGAATAGGGAAGTAGGAGGGAAAGGAGGAAAAGAAAGGGATAAATTAATAGAAGGATTGGGGAAAGGGGGTAAAAAAGAGGGAGGGTTTTAAAGGGGGGAGGATTGTTAGAGGGAGGTGGTCAACAAAAACAAAATACTGGGGAGAGGGGAAGGGAGTAAGGGGAAAGGGAAGAGAAAAATATAACTTTGGGTAAATAAGATGGCAGGAAATATAGATATAGTCATTTTAATTGTGAATGTGAATGGGATGAACTCTCCCATAAAACGGAAATGGATAGCGGACTGGATTAAAAGCCAGAATCCTACAATATGTTGTTTACAAGAAACACATCTAAAACATAGAAATACATACAGAGTGGAGGTAAAGGGCTGGAGCAGATTCTTTTATGCTTCAAGTGAACAAAAAAAGCAGGAGTAGCAATCCTTATCTCAGATCAAGTAAAAGCAAAAATAGATCTAATTAAAAGAGATAAGGAAGGAAACTATATTTTACTAAAGGGTACCATAGACAATGAAGTGGTATCAATACTAAACATATATGCACCAAGTGGTATAGCATCCAAATTCCTAGAGGATAAACTAACAAAGATGCAAGGAGAAATAGACAGTACAAGTATACTACTGGGGGATTTCAACCTTGCTCTCTCAGAATTAGATAAATCAAACCACAAAATAAATAAGAAAGAAGTTAGTGAGATAAACAAAATGTTAGAAAAGTTAGGTATGACAGATCCCTGGAGGAAATTGAATGGTGATAGAAGGGAGTATACTTTTTTATCAGGTGTTCATGGAACTTATACGAAAATTGATCACGTGTTAGGGCATAAAAACCTCAAAATCAAATGCAGAAAAGCAGAAATAGAAAATGTATCCTTTTCAGATCATGATGCAATAAAACTCACAAGTAATATAAGGCCAGGAGAAAATAGACCAAAAGTTAATTGGAAATTAAATAATCTAATCCTGAAGAATGAATGGGTGAAAGAGCAAATTATAGACACAATTGATAATTTCATCTTGGAGAACGACAATAATGAAACAACATACCAAAATTTGTGGGATACGTCCAAAGCGCTTATAAGGGGAAACTTTATATCTCTAGATGATTATTTGCATAAAATAGAGAAAGAAAAGATCAATGAATTAGGGTTACACTTAAA
>JAJPUD010018853.1:0-27735 GCA_023553655.1 Myrmecobius fasciatus | reverse complement strand
AAAAAAAAAAAGAATAAAGACTCATTTAAAAGATTTTCTTTGTGGGTAGATGGAGAATGATCCTGATTTTTTTCATGGTAATATTTTATACCTGCTAATCTATGGTGAAAAACACCATTTAACTAGAAATTTACCCAGTTTTGTCCTTTTTTTTCTTATCAGCTTATGATTAGCAGGAGAAAATGGTACTTCCTACCACTTTTGAAAGAAATGGTCAGACAGGAAATTGTGTTGACATTCTAGACTCATTCTTCCTTCATGCAAGTGGTCTAGTGCTTTTTTCTTCACAGTTCATTTGCTGTATGCATCTTCTAGATCTAGCCAGATTCCCCAAACTTTATATTGTAATGAAGTGGGATAGCCCCTTGCCTTTAAGGCAGACTTTCTTAAGGCCTTGGGTGGGCCCATTTGAACCATGCATCTTCTTGTAAAATAGTTAAGTGGTTTAATAGGCCACCCTAGTTGAAAGATGGGAGAAAATATTCTGGAATTGCTGACTTGGAATTTAATTTCTTTGTGTATATACACACATACACAAAAACAAAACAAAACTTGTACATATATATGTAAGTATGTGTGTGAATATCTATATAAATAAAAGCAGGTCTCCCACTCAAACCCCAAATGTCCTTGTCCTTGGACTACCCATGAAAGTTTTCTTTTTTCTGAGTAAGCTTAAGAGGCTTCAGGGGGACATTGACACAGTTATGAGCACTAGAAGTAATCTGTACCTTCTCTGCCCTCCCTCACCCCCAAATGTTTCCCACAGGCTATGTTCTGATAGCTAAGGAAGGAATGAAAATTCACTCTTAGTTCCAGCAAGAGTTTGGTCTATGTATTATTGCTTTGTTTAAATTAAATTTGAAAAATGGTAATGCCATAAGCTAATTGAGTTTTATGTTAATAAGAATACTTTAGATTTCACTTTTAGGTTCCACTTGAAGCCTTGAGATGTCATAATTTGCCCAATATAAATATTTCATTTATATCAAGAAAAGAATAGACTTGAATTAGCACCATGCAACATGCCAGAGTAGAAAGAAATTTTCCTTATATTGAAGGTGGCCCAAAGGGAAGAGGAAAAGGTTATTTAAGCTTCAAAATTAAGTGTCTTTATAAAACCTCTTAACTATTTTACAAGAGGATGCATGGTTCAAGTGGGCCCACCCAGGGCCTTAAGAAAGTCTGCCTTAAAGGCAAGGGGCTATCCCACTTCATTACAATATAAACTTGCAAAGTTTTGGGAATCTGGCTAGATCTGGAAGATACATACAGCAAATGAACTGTGAAGAAAAAAATCACTAGACTACTTGTCTATTTTTTTAAAAAAAATTTCTCTTTTGACATGAGAATGGTTCTTGGAAATTTACAATTCTTATTTTGTTGGACTTTCAGAGTTAACAGGAATTTTCAAGGTTTTTATTGTAGATGATTCCATGATCTCTCAAATGAGGCAAGACAAGGAGAAAAAGCTAACTTGGGCTTAAAAAAACAGCTTTCTAAATTCTGCTTGTAATTTATACTTGAAAAAAATGAATTTGTTGCCCCTAGGACAATGACAAAACAGTGACAAGTAACCTTTTTTCTCTTAGACCTTTCCCAGTCTTGTCATAAGTCATTAAATTGTCAGCTTTGTTACTAAGTGTTTCATGCAGGTCATGATGCTCAGCAATCAAGTGTATAGAGATCATTTTGTGTGTTAGAGATGGAAGGAGACAAATGAATTTCAGTGGTCATCCATATCCTGGGGCCAATGGTGAATAAACTCCCCCTAAGTGACAGAGTCACTATTACTGATTATTTTCTGAATGACATAGGAAGTTCTGAGAGCAAGATAACAAGAGTTAAAGATCTTTTAATGTAAATTCTCTTACCTGGTCATTTACATTTAATGAATGCCATCACCCCTCCTTGGTTACTTCCTCAGGTTTATCTGAGGTGTTTCTGGTTACTTCAATTTCCCTCGGATCTTTTCTCCCTTTTCTTTTTCTCCCTGAGTTTCAGTCAGAATAGACTTGTCTGCCTTTCTTCTCAATTGGGTATCATGTAATTCTTTTGTATCCCTTTAGGGTAGGTTTTTTTATTGTTACCTCTCATTTAGTTGTGAATATATCTCTCTTCTGCAAGCAAGCTATCCCTTGTAACAAAGACTGGACCAAAATAAAAACAGGGACTCTTATTTTTTTTAATTTTCATTTGTTTTAGCACAGTACATGCTTAATAAATGTTTATTGATTGGCTGAAAGAGAAAAGAAGTTTTGTTTTTTTAGCAAAGAAAGGAAAATGATTCACCAAATTCTGTGAACTAATGAAGTGTCTCTAACAGTTGATGTTTATTCCATATTCATAGTCCCTCCCCTCTTCCCAGAAGGGTGTAAGTAGTATTTTCACTACTCTTCCCTAGGATCCAATGTTCCCTTCCCCCTTTTTCCTTTTTAATTCCTTCCTTTCCATTTTCCATTTAAATGGATATTACTTAGCATGGTTTTTGTTGTTTGTTTTGTTTTGCATCTTTCTGGTGTTTCTTCCTACAAGTCTCTGAATTCTACCTATTTAAGATTTCTTATGATAACAGTTCTTACATTCATGCATTCAATTAGATTTAGTTATTCTCCAGTTATTTGGCATCTGTTTTGTTTCCAGTATTTTTTTCTAACCACATGAAAGGTTTGCTGTGAACATTTTGGTGTATATTCTGTATTTCTCTGTTTGACCATCTTTTGACATACCTACCTAACAGTATACCATAGATTACTCTTTCTTTTTTAGGATCTTTATCAATATCCTTTTAAAAAAAACTTTTTTTTTCCAAATTATAGTTAAAAGTAATTAACTTTGTTGGTGGGTTGTTGTTGTTTTTTAATTTTGAGTTCCAAATTCTTGCCTTTCCATTACACTCAGATACAACAGCTTTTCCATCAAAAAAAAAAAAAGTTACATATAGTACCAAGAGGTCTTTTTCCATTTAAAAAAAATCTCTTTGGCATGTAGATCTAGTAGAAGTATTGCTGGATCAATAGCTCCATAGAAGTATTGCTAGTGTAAAGGGTATGCAGAGTTTTATAGCCCTTTGGGCACAATTCCAAATTGCATTCCATAATGTTTGCATCATTTCACAACTTCACTAATAAAGCATCAGATTCCCAATTTTCCCATATCACCTCCAATTTTAGTTTTCTGTTGTATTAGCCAATCTATTAGATGTTAAGTAGTACTTCAGAGTTTCTCTAATCAGTAGAGATTTAGAACATTTTTTTCATAAGTCTTCATATGCTTACTTCATCTAAAAACTGCCTGTTCATATTCTTTGACCATTTATCTTTTTAAATTTTTTTCTGGTTATATATGTATATTAATTTTTTGGATACATATTTCTTTATGAATCATGTGAGACAATCAGAACACAAAGGAAAAACAAGAGGAAAAGAAACAAGAAAAGGGGGGGGGAGTGAACATAGCATGTGTTGATTCATATTCAATCTCCATAATCCTCTCTCAGGATGCAGGTGGTGCTTTCCATCCAGAGTTTATTGGGATTGCCTTGGATATCACTGAACCACTGAGAAAAACCAAGTCTTTCACAGTTGATTATCGCACAATTCTGCTCCTACTATGTACAATGTATTCTTGATTTTGCTTGTTTTGCTCAGCATCAGTTTGTATAAATCTTTCCAGGCCTTTCTAAAAATAGACTATTCATAATTTTTTATAGAACAATAATATTCCATTAATTTAATATACTATAACTTATTTAGCTATTCCCAATTAATGAGCATCTATTTTCCGTCTTTGACCATTTATCAATTTGGAAATGACTCATGTTCTTATCAATTTAACTCAGTTCTTTATATATATAAGAAATGAGGTCTTTTTCAAAGAAACTTGCTGTTAAAAAATGTGCAGGTATGATTACAAATTTCCCTTTATTCTATTTTCCTTCTGTTTATTTTACTCTCTCCTTTCACTCTGTCTTTTTGATTCTGATCAACATTTTTTCTCCTCTTTTTTTCCTTAGTTGCCTATAAGGCAAGATAGATTTCTGTATCTCTGCATCAATTGTACTGAAAGTAAAATTCAAGCATTGTTCACTACCCTAACCCTACTCTACCCTCCCCCACCTCCCCCCACCTACCCTCCCTTTCACTGTAAAAGCTCTGTCTTGCCTCTTTTATATGAGGTACTTTGTCCCATTCTTTCTATCCCTTTCCTCTTTTCTCAGGGCATCTCTTTTTCTCACTCCATAATTTGTTTCTAGATATCCTCCCATCATAGTCAGCTCACACTTGTGTCCTCTTGTCCATATATATTCCTTTTAATTGCCCTTATAATAATAAAGTTCTTGGGAGTTACAAGTGTCATCTCCCATGTAGGAATGTAAAAAAAAAAAATAACATTATTGAATTCCTGTTTGAAATCAGTTATTTTCTATTGAGATATGGTCTTAAAAATTCATTAAATGTCCATTTTTTCCCTGAAGGATTGTACTCATTTTTGGGTTATTCTGGGGAGGTTATTCTCAGTTATAATCCTACCTTTTTTACCCTCTAGAATATCATATTCTAAGAACTATGATCTTTTAATGTACAAGCTACTAAATCTTGCATTATCTCAACTGTGGCTCCAACATATTGAATTGTTTTAGGGTTTTTGTTTTTATTTCTTGGCTGATAGCAGTATTTTCTCTCTGATGTGGGAACTCTGGAATTTGGGCATAATATTCTTAGGAATTTTCATTTTGGGATGTCTTTCAGGAGGTAATCGGGATTTTTTTCTATTTTATTACTCTGGTTTTAGCATATCAGGGCTATTTTCTTTGACATTTTCTTGAAAGATTTTGTCCAAGCTCTTTTTCAGGTACTCTAGTAATTCTCAAATACTTTAGCCTAGATCTGTTTTCCAGATGTTTTTCCAATGAGATAGTTCACATTTTCTTCTGTTTATTTTATTCTTTCAGTTTTGTTTTTATTGTTTCTTGTATCTCATGGAGTCATTAGCTTCCATTTGCCCAATTTAAGAAATTATTTTCTTTAGTGAGCTTTTGTATCTTCTTTTTCATTTAACCAATTATAGGTAGGTTTTTATTGCTTTCTTTATTTTTCTGGTTATACATGTACATTAATTTTTTTAAAACATACCCATTTCTTTATGAACCATGTTGGGAGAAAAAAATCAAAACAAAAGAGAAAAGCTCAGAGGAAAAAAAAAGCGAACATAGCAAGTGTTGATTTCATTCTCCACAGTTCTCTCTTTCTGTATGCAGATGGCGTTTTCTATCCAAAGTTTATTGGAATTGCCTTGAATCATTGAACCACTGAAAAGAACCAGGTCTTTCATAGTTGATCATCACACAAAATCGCTGTTACTGTGTCTTCTGTATTTCTGGTTCTACTTGTTTTGCTCAGCATCAATTGTGTAAATCTTTCCAGGCCTTTCTAAAATCACTTGTTCATCATTTTTTATAGAGCAATAATATTCCATTACTTTCATATACCATAACTATTTCAGTCATTCCCCAATTGATGGACATTTCATTTTCCAATTTTTGCTACCACAAAAAGAGCCATATAGAAACATTTTTGCACATGTGGGTCCTTTTTTCTCCTTTATGATTTTGTTGGGACACGACTCATTAATGCCACTGCTGGATCAAAGGGTATGCATAGGTTTCTAGCCCTTTGAGCATAGTTCCAAATTGCTCTCCAGAATGGCTGGATCTTTTCACAATTCCACCAATTCAATTTAATTAAAGCTTTTTATTTTCAAAACATATGCCTAATAGGGGCAGCTAGGTGGCACAGTGGATAGAGCACCAGGCCTGAAGTCAGGAGGACCTGAGTTCACTCAGACACTTAACATTCTCTAGCTGTGTGACCCTGGGCAAGTCACTTAACCTCAATTGCCTCAGCAAAAAGCAAAAGAGAGAGAGAGAGAAATATACATAATAGTTTTCAACATTCATCCTTGCAAAATTTATGTTCCATTTTTTTCTGTTCTTTCTTCCCCCTTCCCCTAGAGAGCAAATAATACAATATTTTAAGCATGTGTAATTCTTCTATACATATTTCCACCATTGTTCCACAAGAATTCCACAAGAAAAATCAGATCAAAAAGGAAAGGAAAAAAAATGCAAGCAAACAACAACAACAAAAAAGTGAAAATACTATGTTGGGATCCACACTCAGTCCCCAGTCTCAAGGTGTAGATGATGGCTCTCTTCATCACAAGACCAGAGGAACTGGCCTGCCAATTCTAGTTTTTAAGGAGTTTTCTTTTGTGGATTTCATGCCTCTTTTACCTTTTGGCTTACTCTGTTTCTTAAAATATTTTCTTCTGTATTTTTTGGTGCCCTCCTTGACCAAGTGGTTAACTCGCCATAATTTTTTTTTTTTTTTTGCCAATCTTTTCTTTACCTCTCTTAATTTTTAAAATACCCTTTGAGCTCTTCCAGGAATTCTTTTTTTGGAGGATGGGATGGAGTTGAAACTAATTCACATATTTCTTTGAGGCTTTGGATGCAGTAGTTTGGGATTTTGTAGTTTGATTTTCCCTGTCACCATAGTGACTTTCTATGGCATATTCTTTTTGTTGTCATTGTTACTGTTGTTACTTGCTTATTTTTCTAACCTGTTAATAAATTAGGTTAAAAGTTGAATTCTGCCTCTGACTTGGAGGGGACAGTGCCCCGAGCTTAAAGGCTTTTTTTTTTTGGTTCATCTATTTTCAGAGCTAGTTTTGAGGCTTCATCAGTTTTCAGTTCTTCCAGGTTGTTAGGATCCTAGGAGAAGTGTAGTCCTGGCATATGGTTTGGGGGATAAGTAAACAATAGCACTTTTTTCCTACCCTGGAATGATGAAGCTGCATGTTCTAGTGTGCTCTAGTGCTCCTCTTCAACCTAAGACTGTGACCCAGAACTGTGTATTTCCAACGCATCAGAGTCCTGCACCCAGTGCTATCAAAGATTGCCTGTATTCTGACCAGTTGTCCCAGCCCCTATGTTGAGAACTCGAGAAGTCTCTGCTGCAGATTTTGTAGCCCCCAAGGCCTGTCTTTTGGGGTGTCCTATGTTGAACAACACTCTACTTTTACCTTCCCTGCAGACCTTTTGTTGGGATGGGAACTTGTTTCAGCCTGAGCTTTTGTTGGTCCTTCCGCTCCAGAATTCATTTAGAGGCATTATTTTAAAGTCATTTGGATGGCAATTTGGGAGCACTCAGGCTTTATTTACCCCATCATCTTGGCTTCACCCCAGTAGCTTTGGTTTATAACATCACCTAGATTCCTCGCTTTATCTCTTCCCTTCCTTTCTCCCAGACAGCCATCCCTTATAACAAAGACATTCACCATGGATTTTTAATAAATAATACTGAATTATTGAAAATAATATTTCATAATATTGAAATCATTGAAAATGAGTAAAAGGGAGCTTTCAAGTTGAAAACATTGTTGATGAGTGCCTAGTTACTCCCCATCTCTTTAATGAGAAAAAAAGTATATTTTCTTTTGAATAGTCAGTACACTAGCATTTTTTAAGCAATGACCATATATGCCAGATACTGGGATAAGCTCTGGAAATACAAAGAAAGGCAAAAAGCAGATCTAGCTCTCCAGGGAATTAGCAGAAATCCTACCATATTGTTGGTTCCAGTGGTTGCTTTAAAAAAAAATCTCCCTCCTTCTTTTTCAGCTGCACAGTTGGATAGCATTGGCTTCAGCATAATCAGGAAGTGCATTCATGCTGTGGAAACCAGAGGTAAAGGAGCTCACCAGATGGCATTGTTCTTCTGAAGGTTGCACAGCTGTTTGTAGCATATTATCTGCTACCTGCTGTTTCTCAATTTTAAGTGATTCATTAACTGCTAGAATACCACAATCAGTGTGTATATCATGGGTCCATCTAGTCAACCCTGCCAGAACCTCCCCCTCATTCCTTCCTAAACCAAAAGGAGTCATCCAGCTTTGATTTGAGTACTTCCACATGGGGAAACCCATTACTTTCCAAGGCAAACCTATTCCATTCTAGGACAATAATGATTGTGAAGAAGTTGATCTGAATGTCGTTCACCATTACTTATGTGTACTCTTGAAATGTGGCACTCAGACCTGAATACAAAAACAAGGCAGTCTTAGTCTCATCATGGCAGGAAATCATCCCTCAGGAGAGCAAATTCTCTACATCAATCTATCAGTAAACATTTATTAAGTACTTACTATTTAACTCAATACTACAGTTAAGCACAGAGATACAAAAAGAAGATCCCATTCTCAGAATGCTATTTTAACTGCATAAAATAAAATTTATAGAGTTAACAAAGGAAATCCTAACAAAAGTTTATAGATTTCATCTAGAGGGATATTAAAGAATTAGAGATATTAGAGAATAAAGTCATTCAGTGTACCTTGTCCCCTGGTCTTTCTGAAGGCATTGTTTTCTCCATGGCTTCTAGTAAAAATTATCATCAACTCATAAGATGTGGTTCTCTCTGCATTTTGGGATAGCAAATAGTCCTTAGTTTTTTAGACTGGTTTTGAATGAGTGACTGACTGAGTAGCTAGTTACTTATTTCTGGGTATATCATTTTTTGTAGTTCTGTCTTATACATTCCAAATGAGAATTAGTTGATAGCAGTGTTGCAAGATTCAGAGCTAGGATTTGCACAGTAGTCCTTAAACTTTATAATACTCCCTTTTTAAATAGAGGGAAAAAAAGAGAGAAAGAAAGAGGATAGGTTAATTTTGAAATTTTGGAAGAAGAAAATTAATTTTTATTATGTGCTGTAAGTACTTAAAATATAAATAAAAGCCAAAAGAAAGTCAGTGTCTATCTTCAAGGAGCTGACATTATAATGAGAGAAGACAGCAATTATATAATAGGAATTGGAAAACAAGGACTGAGGAAAGTTATGTCTAAGTATACACATTCAGTAAAATCTTGGGTGAGAAGTTAACAAGGCTAATGAACTTCCTGAAATAGTGATTCTAGACTGGAATCAACCAATTGGAGAAGGGAACTTTGTAGAAATATCTCCAGGATAATAGGGTGAAGGTGGAAAAAGTTTGGAAATTCTGACACAGAGCCTGGAGATAAGGAGTTGGACTATTACCTTTATATAGTAATTATCTATTAGCCAAATTATTTGACACAATTTTAGAAATACTAGTTTTGGCAATAAGAAAAGAAGAATTTAAAGAAGTGAACATTGGCAAAGATGATCATAAACTGTCTCTTTTACCAAGTGCATGATGGTTTTTTAATTCAAGATTTTCAACCAAAAAAAAAAAGGAAAGAAATAACTTTGGTATTCCTAATTCTTACTTTTGTTAAGATAAACCCAGAATGAAATTTTTATAAATTATTATAGAAACAAGAAAAAAATTTGGAAAAAGAAATACTATTTATAATAATGTAAAATTGCATCAGAAAATTGGAGATTTAACCTACCAAGATATCTGCATTTTATGAAATTGCTGATAGAAACAAGGAGAAACATTTGACAAAAGAAATACTTTTTTGTACTATTTGCTATATTATACTATGTTGTACTATATACTATATATTGTACTATAATAATATAAAATTGCACAACAATATTGAACAATTAACCTACAAAGATATCATAAACTTTGTAAAAATTACCAGCCCTGACACAGTTTTGAGAGAATTACTATATAATTTGGACCAATACTCTTGTAGGTAGGTGCTTTTAATTTCCTTATAATTGAAAAAACTGAAGCAGGCAAGCTAAATTGTTATTACAAAGCTAGTAAATATCTGAGACCATATTTGAGATTGGATCTTCCTCATTCCAGGTCCAGTACTCCATTCATTATGCCCTAAATGCATCTGGTGCATGAGAAAACAAATGAATAAGATCATCAAGCAGAAAGGGGATGAAAAAGTTTAATTTTCAAATCTCCACAGGAAGTATTACTTATAAAAGCTCCTGTATTGAATTTTTAAAAGTATAAAAATACATCAATGAAAAACAATAAGAATGGTCTCAGGCACTTAACATTCCCTAGCTGTGTGACCCTGGGCAAGTCACTTAACTTCAATTGCCTCAGCAAAAAACAAAAAAAAAAAAAAAGAATAAGAATCTAAAATTAGAGCCAAAGGCATTTAATGTATGAATGTTTTATACATTCAGAATTACAGAATGGTATAGAAATTAATTTTGGCTTCAATATACATTGTTGGAAAAATTTGATAGCTGGTCAAAAATAGGATTAGACTAATACTCATTAGCATATATATGTATGTACATGTATAATATACATATGCACTTAGATCGACATGTATATACAATTTAAAAATATTATCTCAGTTCCAGAATTATTGTCTTTTAAATAAATGAATGTTATTGATAACAGAATAAATTAAATTCTATAAAAATGTTGCACATCAAAAAGCAATTTATACAAAATTACAAAAATAATTACTAATAAAAGCTAACAATCTCAATCTATATTATTAGGTGGAGAGGCTATGATTTCCTATAGTTAATTTTAAAAAATTGGGCTAGTTAGGATGATTGAGTTGGTGACTTCCCTCTGTTCTTTGTATCTGCAGCCAGGGCAGCCAGTGTCTGGTACCTAGTAGAAGCTCCATTAATGCTTATTAATTAATTGCCTTAGAGGGAATAATCCTATAAAAGTGTCACAGAATTCAGTGGCATCACTACTTCTGTGATCTGATGTGAGTCACTCATATCTAAACTTTAGATTCATCTTCTTTATAGTTGAATGAGTTGGACTCTAAGACCATTAGTAGCTGAAGATCACTCCATTTTACCCATATATTCTAGGTAACCATAGCCTTTGAATGGTTCCATTCCTCTGCAAATTGCTCTTTGAAAATCCAGCAAATTAATGTCTTAATAATTGCACCTTCCAAGATCCTGTTTTATTTGGCCATAATGTATCTTCTGGTGACTTTAGTATAGTAACTTATTTCCATGAAGTCTCAGATAGATAGATTGATGTGATAGAACAGAAACTACAAAATCTCCAGGAACTCTTAATTCTAATTATCTTTCTTTATCAAATAATGCTGTGACTATTTTTTTAAACCCTTTCTCTTGTAAAGATCAGTTTCTTCTAATTTATGGAAATATAATTGAATAAAAAATGGATCATTTAGGTGACCATTTTACAATGAACCTCCAAAAAGAGAAAGGTAATAAAATTTATTAAAATCTTTTCATTAAAAATATGGAATGCTGAATGCATAGAAGATGAAGATTTTTCCTTTCCCAAGGCTATTGTTGCTTGGCTAGAGTTGAGACACATTTTGTTTTTTTCAATTTGTTTTACTTTTTTGCTTTCTTTTAAAAGAGAGTTCATGCGGAAGGGGATTGTTTTTGTGATTAAAGAAAAAAACAAAACCGCAAAGGCATCCATCAATAGCAAAATAAAATAAACCCCCAAGACCAAATAGTTCTTTTCTTGTATAGAATAAAGAGGAAGATGACATTATCTCTCTCAAATTTTTGCACAAGCAAAACATTGTATAACAAAGCAATGGAGTTCCTGACTACTAAACTAAGTTCTTAATAAGTCCTTTCTTTAATTACCTAGTATATATACTTTGGCCATCATTTGCAAAACTGAGCATGTCATCTCTGTTGAAGTATTTCATATTCTGGTGTTACACAATGGCGTCATAAAAATCCAAAATATAACTCTTTGTTACTTAATGCTGTTGTTGGCTACTCACACACAACACGTATATTTAGTTATAATAGATACATGCAGGTATGTGTATGCACTCATATATTTATATAAGTAATAGACGTTAATTATTGCCATTATTACTGGCATCTTTCAGCCTGTCCAGATGCTGCCTTTGGCAGGGGAGTTTGGAGATCTCTTTCCCCTCTGATTACCAGTCTAAGACCAGTGTTATAGTGTGTAGCCCATCCATGAAATTCTAGACAGCTGTACCAAATCCCATCCATCCCTTCCCCAGCAGCAGGGCTGAGTGACAAGATGCTTTAATTAGAGCAGCTATTAGGAAGGCTGAAGAAATGAAAGAAATGCATTAGATTGCATTAGCCTTATTTGTGCATTGATGGTCCTCTAATTAAATCAGAGTCTTTTTCTTTTCCCAGGGATCAATGAGCAAGGGCTCTACAGAATTGTTGGCGTCAATTCCAGAGTCCAGAAGTTGCTGAGTGTTTTGATGGGTGAGTGCCATAGCTGCTGGCTCTGAGTGAAAGTGGCTGGTAGGATTGTTTTGGAAAAGTATGGGGAGGAGAGGGAAAGAGGGGAAGTTAAAATAGTTAAAATATTTATTGATTGGAAATCAGGGCTTAGAGGGATAGAAACAAGGAAAAAAAAAAAGAAAAGAAAATGGTGTCAGGTTCCTCACCCACCCTGGCTCTCCCCTTGATAGCTGGAGAGGACTTTGGCTCTGAATATCTCTGGTTATTTCCAGCTAGCCTTGCCATAATTTCTGTTACAGACTTTAAAAACATGCCAGAGCTTGGATTCCTTTTTCTCTCCCACATTAGAGCCTGGGGACATAGACCAGGAGTACCACACCCTTAACTGGTGGAAGACTGCTGCCTTTGGCCTCTTGCCTTACCATGGGATCCATATCCCTTATGGCCCCTCCCTACTTTGTCTTTAATAGTCTGTGACTCCTGCTATCTATGAAGTGGGTCAGGTACTTATTGATTTCACAGTCTGGTGCCTAAGTGAGGACATATCAGTGCAATAAATAAATCAACTTGCCTTGTGCCAAGAACTATGCTCAGTGTTAGGGATACAGGGACAAAATGAATGTTCCAGTCCTCAAGGAACTTTTCTTTTATCTTGGAAACCAACAAGTATGCATACAACTAGATGTGGGTAGGGAGTGGGACTAGCACCTTGGGGGTGGGATGGTCATATTTCTTAGAAGAAGGTAGGACTTGAGCTGAGCTTTGTAGGTTCTGGATTCTAAGAGACACAAGTGAAGAGGGTGAGGATCTAAGCATGGGAGACAATGGCAAAGAGTGGAAATGGGATATGGACAACAGAGGAATAATATCTAATAATGTAGGAAGGAACTAGATGAAGGAGATGAAAAATTTTAAATGTTAGACAGTCTAGTTAATATTTGATCTTAGAGGTAAAGAGGAGCCTTTGATGCTTCTTGAGCAGAGCACTGACGTGCTTAGAGTTAAGATTATGGAATAACACTCTAGCAGAAGAGAAGAGCGGGTTTGTACTTGGGATGCCATTGCAGCAATTTAGAAGTAAGAAGTGATTAGAGTCTTTGTGAGTAGAGAATGATTCTAATTACAGAAACTATTTCTTGATATTGAATAACTTTGCCTTCCCTTAAGCTATTTATCACATAACTCCAAAACTGCATTTATTTCAATGGATAATCCTTCTGACCGAATCTCCTAGCTCACAAATTCATACTTCTTTGTAGTGGAAGCAGCAGAACTCAACCTACACTTCCTTCTTCCCTTCTCCTCCGCCTCATATGGATAGTGGATATCAAAACAAAACCTTCATCCACTCCACATGTTGAGTATTCAAATCAGAACCTCATGAGCTAATAGGCCAAATGTGCCTAGGCTGCAGATTTCCTGTATTTTTAGACATGAATGCAGCTCAGCATCAGTGAATAACATAGATTTAAATGGCAAACAGATCAGATTACCGAGATTGGTGACTATAATATTTGTCACTATAAGCATTTTTGCAGCAACACTTTTATAAATGGGGCTGCTGCTTGTGGGTCCCAGCTTGGCGCTTTAGATAGGGACACCACTCATGCCAGAATCACTCACTTCATTGAAAACATTCAGTTGAAAGGGAAAAAGTTATGATTTCTTATTATTTATTTCTCTCATATAGGGCTAAATCTGTTTCTCTTGTACCCTCACGTCTTCATCTCTTTTTAAAATGAAGTTTTATTTATAATTTTTCTTTTTAATATCACTTCCCTTTCCCAATGAATCTTCCCTTACCTTTCTAAAGAGTGAGCTATCCCTTATAACTAAAAGTAAAAAAAGAAAAGAAAAGAAAAAAAAAGAAAAAGAAAAAGAAAAAAAATGATTTCAGTAAAAGTAACACATTAAAAAGGCCTATCATTCTCCTTCTCTGAAAAGAAATCGAAGTATTTTCCCAGATTTCCTTTGGGACTAATTTTAATTTCAGTGCATTAAGTTTCATTCATTAA
This sequence comes from Myrmecobius fasciatus, assembly GCA_023553655.1. Lineage (NCBI taxonomy): Eukaryota > Metazoa > Chordata > Mammalia > Dasyuromorphia > Myrmecobiidae > Myrmecobius > Myrmecobius fasciatus. The sequence continues at coordinate 13,559 of JAJPUD010018853.1, read as the reverse complement.
TACTGTGCTTCAATTTACTTTGTTGTCATTATGTATATTTTTTCCATGTTTATAGGCCTCAATTCCTTTACAGCCCAGTAGTATTCCATTATATTCATTTACAATAATTTGTTTAGCCCTTCCCCAGTAAGTAGACATCTGTCCTTGTTTCTAGTTCTTTTCTGTTACCAAAAGAAAAAAAAAAAAAAGTTTAGTAGGCTTTTAAAAAAAATCATTGTTCTTCTTGTGGAATATCTCTTGCAGTGAAATTTCTGAGTCAGAGGACATGGACATTTTAGTCACTTTCCTCATTTATTTTTCAGTTATTTTCCAAAATGTTTGGACTATTTTTTTTCAACTCCATCAATAGTGCATTAGTGTGCTTGTCTTTCCACTATATCTCCAACTTTGACTGATGATTCCCACCTTTTGTCATCTTTTCCAGTTTGCTGGGTGTGAGATTGCTTTAATTAGCATTTCTCTTGGTATTTATGATTTGGAGCATTCTTGCATATTGTTGTTAATAGCTTGCCATTCTTCTTTTTAGAAGTGTTTGTTTATATCTTTTGACCACTCTAAGAGGAATTTGTGTTTGGTCTCAGATTTCTTTCAAAAGTACAAGCTACTTCCATGCAAAATCCTATTCTATCATTATTCTAAAATGAAATTATGATTAAAAACCTAACTATTCATTTATCTTTGGACACTCTTGAAATTTCAATGTTTTAGTTCTGATTGTAGGCATAGTTAGTTAACTTTGAGAAATTTTAAGGGTAACTACCAAAGTAGCTGCCAGGTGGCTTTTATGCAGGGGTGAAGAAATTTGGCATTTTAGGCAGTCCTATGACATTTCAAATCAAGGACAACTTAAGTTGTTGAACTAAACAGAAGAACAGGTGTGAAGGAACCTGGTTTCTATCACTGATGCTCTGGTTGGCTCTCAGACCAGTCATTTGCCTATTATATTCCTCAGGATGATTAATGTAAAAACTTGCTTCCATGAATTGTTGTGAGAAATAAGCATTAACCAGCTGGAAAGACCCCAGTGAACCCAGTGTGTGAATATCAAGCAGCAGAACATTGTGAGTACAGCTGTGTTGAGCTGACAGCTAAGTTCCCTCATCTGCCAGGTCTCTTTCTCATTTTCTGTAGCGCTCTAGGCAGCACATCCCAGATCATAATCCCAGGTGAGATTTAACCAAAATTCACTTGGATCATCTGAGCCTTAGAGGTAAATCTTTCAGCTTGTCCATGGGTATCTCACAAATGGGGAAGGGTTGTCACTAGAACCTATGATTCTTACTGCCATACTAACTTGATATTTCAATTCAAATAGTTTAATCCTTATGTGTGATATTCTCTCAGGATTCTCACCTTGATTTATAAAGGGGGAACTTCCAGAGTGGAGAGCAGTGTTCTCTTTCTCTATCCTTATTGCTGATTTGAGGATATGGAGTTGGGAAGGAATTTTAGAAATTATCTACTCTAGGGCCTCTCAACCATGTGTGTGTGTGTGTGTGTGTGTGTGTGTGTGTGAAGCCCTCAGAATATTTTTTTTGTTGTCTTACAATCATAATTGAAGGAAATAATAAATTTCAGCTAGTGATGAATGAAAATAAACTTATAATTTTATTTCCTTTCCAGGCTCAAGGACCCCCTAAAATTCAGAAATTTGATCTAGTCTAACCACTTTCCTCGTTTTACAGATTGGAAATTAGGATCCAGAAAGGTTAATTATTGCTAACAAGGCTAGTGCTATTTCTACCTACCTCCTTTATTTGCCAATTAGGTTGACTTGCTTGAGATCATACAGAAGGTTGAATAGGAATGCAAGTCCATATCTCTTTCCGCTATACCACACTTCAGTGCCATCGAGTTTTGAACATGTAGCACTGTTTCACAAGGCATAATTTAATGTGATTCATTCCATTCAGGAAGCATTTTATTCACATGTTGTTCTAGGACATTTTGACATTCTAATGTTCGTGATGTTGCTTGATTAAGAACACTCTTGGATTCACTATCTGACAATTTCAAAAGAGTTGGCAGTATGCTACTCTTATTATCCTAATAAGTTTTAATTAAATAAGAACCACCAGTGTCTTTTCTTTACCCATCTTCTTGAGGACATTGCTTGGTAGATACTAACAAAGGCCACCCAAATGCTATGAGAATGTTTGTTACTAAACATTGAAACTCCTTAGGAGATTCTGGTAGAATTTCTAGTAAATAAAATTGTGGTCTCAACATACTAATGTCAAACCAAAAAATGACCTTTGATCTGGTTTCCTAGCAACAGAGGTCAATGATCTTCAGATTGTAAAGGAGAGAGAGACTTAAAGATTCCTAGAAACAGAAGTTCTCTTGGGGGCAGTCTGTAGATGTAGAAAATGACCTAGCCAACATTCAATTTAGAAAATGTGTTTTGTAAATCAGCTGTTATACTGTTCCTAAGTGTATGTGTGTAGACAACACATCTAACATGCAGTGTATATAACTTAAGCCAGTTTTCTTTCTTTTACCTTTGATTAAACTAAAGTTAATGCTATGAAGAACACATGGAAGATATTAGAGAGAATCAGGAAATGCAGTGCTTTATAAACACTAACTTATATTAACATGCTTTCTCTTGCTCCATTTCATTTCAGTCAAACTATGTGCACCCATGTAGCATGGCACCCAGGGACCCTTTGAGTTTGTGCTTTTTTATTCTCTGTCTTTATTTCCTACTGTTTTCTAAGAAATAGTATCAATGATTCAACATGATGTAGTCGGAGAACTGTAGATTTGCAATTAGGAGAACCAAGCTCCCTTATCCAGCTCCAATAGTTTAATATTCTTGAATCTCTGTTTCTTCATTTACAAAATGTTCAAAGTCACACAATAAGTGTTTGAAGCCAGATTTGAACCCCCAAAGTTGAGTCTTTCTAAATCTGCCATGTAGATACCCACAAGCTTCTTCATGGGTTGGTTGCAGGGAAAGGACTTTGTAAGTGTGACAGTGCTTTATAAATGTGGATTATTTGTTATTGTTAATAACTGAAACCAACTTTGTATAGTAGAGGACCATGGAGGAAGTCATAAATTAGAGCCAGAAGCAACTTTTCCTGGTCATCTAATCCAACTCTCTTGTTTTCCAGATAACAAAACTCTCTCTAATGTTCTCTCTAATGATGGCTGTTTAGAAATTAGGCATTGTTCAAGGAGCACATCCAAATGATTGGGAGATAGAAAAAGATACAATAAACAAAATTATGAATTTTAGCTGTCATTTTTCCTACCTACTTCTAAATCTTTCCCAGAGCTGTTACTAAGAAACAAGTTTAGATTTTGCTTTCCTTTCTCCCTCTTTCCCCCTTCTCTCCTCTATCTCTGTTCCCTTTCCTTCTTTTTTTTTTCATTTTTTTTCTTTTCCCTTTCCATTGGAAAAGGAGACATGAATATATTCAAACGAGAGAATTGAATCCTCCCTCTCATTTATTTTTACATTTATTTATCTACATATAAACTGTTCCTTAATCCAGAAAAAGGTAAGCCCCTTGAAGACAAGGAATATTTTTGAATAATCAATCAGGGCTTGAAAATTCTTCTCTGTAACAGATAAGAAAGTGTAGTTATTAATCTTCCTAACATTTGATGTTGTAGAAAAAAGGAATTAGATAAGAGCGTGATTAAAGTAAATGTGTTTGTTTCAAATGTCTAAGGCTTTCTTATTTGCCTTGCTACGGTACTTGGGAAGCTATATAGTTAAGACAAGGCATAGTTCCTGACCTTGCTATTCACAGTATTACATGTTAAAAGAATTTTGTGCGTTTAGTCATTTTTTTTTTCAGTTGTGTCTGACTCTGTGATTGCATTTAGGATTTTCTTAACAAAGATATTGTAGTGGTTTGCCATTTCCTTCTCCAGCCCATTTTACAGATGAGGAACATGAGGTTAAGTGACTTGCCTGGAGTCACACAGCTAATAAATGTCTTGAAGCCAGATCTGAATTTCAGGAAAATAAAATTTTCCATTTCAAGAAGTAGACTGAGATCAAAACAACTGTTCAGATTCAATTAACTTCTGATTATCCACACTTATAAAAGGAAGTTGGGTCACAGGTGACAAAACCGTAAATCTTCTGTCACACTGGTATGGGTCCTGGGGAAAATATCTCTGGATGCTGATCTACTTGCAGCAGTAGAATATTTGAATGGAGGAAATAGCATCCTGGCTTTTAATCTCTGGCAATTACAATCAGCAAGCATCTATGAAGTGTTGTTTGCATACAAGGTACTTTATACAAAAAATAGAAACGAAACAATTCCTATCCTTTAGGAGTTCCTTGGTTCTTATTTGTCTGAGCTCCAGAATCCTATGTATAATTAGTTATATGACTTCTCTACTGAGATGTCCTACCACCATCTTAACATTACATGCCCCAGACTGGGCATGCATATATCTCATCGTGTGTGTGTGTGTGTGTGTGTGTGTGTGTGTGTGTGTGTGTGTGTGTATCTTATATTTATATTACCCATTAATCTGTAGCTGTTATATTCAAATAAATGTATGTGTGTATTTTTATATATTCATATTATATATTAATCCGTAGCCGTTATATTCATATAAATAAATAAATGTCACTTCCCCCTAAAACTAATTTTAATTGCTGAGGGACTGTCTTTGACACTCCCCTTTCCCTCACTTTTCATATTCAGTCATTAATCATGTTTCATTGGCTTCCTTTGTCCATCATGCCATAAAGTTGAATCTTCCTGACTTTGGCACCAGCGCTCTATCTGCTGTGCCACCTAGCTACCCACAAGCTGTCCACAGTGTATAATTAGATTTAGTGTAAAGAAAAACTAGCCGTCAAATCCACCCCAAAACAGAATAGACTGCCTCATGAGGTAATGCATTCCTATCACTGAGTCTGCTCATCATGGGTTTTCTAGAAATAATTGACTCAGGTACATGTTGGGCTAAATTTCTGAACTCCTTTCCAGTTCTGATTCTGTAATTTGTAGAGGGAAAAGGGAAGAGGACCACAAGTATTTGTTAAGTGACTGCTATGTGCAGAGTTCTGTGTGAGATCCCCAATCTCTAGGGGCTTATTTTCCTGGGAGAGAAGCAAAGTGCCTCCTGGCCAATCCACAGATGGAATAAACAGAGCCTGAATCCACAGTGAAAGCAGACTGCTTAATTTCTGAGGGGTCTTCCAGACTCAGACCTCTTCCCACTTTAGTCTTCATTCCACTGCCAAAGTGATTCATGTGGCTCTGACCATTTTACTAAATACCAGTGACTTCTTATCATCTCCTACACTTTCCCATCTCTACCACTCTCCTACCCCTACTCATAGTGCCTTTCTTCCCAACATTACTTCCTATTCATTCTCTATATATTCATTTTGCATAGACTTATTTTCATGTTGTCTCTCCTATTGGAATGTGAGCTCCTTGAGGCCAGAAACCGTGTTTTTTTTTTTTTTTTTTTTTGCTTTTCAGATAGCAAGCACTTATTAAATGATTGTGGATTAGTTTGTACCTTCATGAGGACATATAGGTACAAGATCTGTCTTTTCTACATTGACTTTTTTCTCTCCATGATTAATGTTGAGAAAGCTAATCATGAGAAAATGAGAGATGGAAAGCCATAAATTCTCTCTCCTACTATTCAAGGCATAGCATATTCAGCTGCTCCTAGAGGCTTCAATGTGTCAGGGGAGCCAAACATGCAAGTCTGGAGCTTCAGCAAGGAGGTGTGGACATTGGCAGTTCTTTCCAAAACGAAGGTAGCTTGGGAGGCCTGGGTTTGGGGTGTATTCGAAATAAGATGAATTAAAATGCATGTACTTCAACCCAGAAAGAGCCTTGCCTCATCAGTGCTATAAAAAGCCTTTTTGCAGGACTGTTATTTGAGTCTTGACTGTGATGTTACACTATATCCCTATGGTTGCAGGCCCTTTTTTAAAGTGGATACTAATTGTTACTTTGCTAAATGTGGTTCAATGAATAGTTCTCTGCTCCAGAACTTGCCAACTGGTTCTGTTTATCATTGTTTGCTCTTCTTGAATCGAAGCTAGTTTGTTCCTCAGAGAAATGTACAGTAAGATTTGTCTTGAGTCCAAGACTGGCAGCTCTCCACATTCTGGGAGGGGGTGGGGAAGGGGGTAGGGTGCAGTTAGTAGTTTGAAGGAAAATCACAGACTGAACTAAGGGCTTTGACACATAAATAAGTAAAGATTAATTTGTAAGGAGTGTGAAATGGCAAAAGATCCAACTTATAGATGCAGAAGAAGGCTGGTTTTAGAACTAGACCAGGGCATTTATAGATTTTGCAGCAAAGAAAAGAAAGGTTTCTTGTTCAGGGATGTATTTTTTTGTGTGCCTAGAAGGAGTTCCTTCTCTCAGGCAAAAGTGGAGTCCCAGTTAGGTTTTGTTCTTGGAGAACAAAGAAAGTTTTTATGGCATAAGTCTTTCCCTATTTGTTTTCTCTGCTTAGGAAGAAGAAATGAATGGAAACACATACATACATATGTATTAAATGCTTACTGTGTGTGCCAAGTACTGTGCTAAGTAAGCTCTGGGGATGCAAGTAGAAAAAGTGAGACAATTTCTGTTTGTAAAACCCTCTCCCTCTTCCTTGGGGGAGACAGCCCATAAAAGGACTTTCACATGAAGGGGAAATGGGAAGACTTTGAACATGTGACCAAATCACTGAGGTAAATGGCAGTACCCAAGGGTCTCTGTCACTGTTAGATGAAAAGATAAAATATAAATTTTTTTTCTGCTCTTGAAAACTATTTAAAATCTGTTTCTAGTTTTTCCTCTTAGACTAAGTTGCACATAACTTTTCATCATGATGTCTGTGTTTCAACTGAACTATGCTATTTTTGTTTCCTATGCATTGCAGTACATTTCTTGTGTTCATACTATATTATTTTATTATGCCTCTCATTTATTACTGCTCTCCCCTTCCCTTGAGATCTTTATATTGACTCTGTATTTTCTATCTGCTTCTCTGTGATTCTATTGTTCCCACCCCTATTTCCACTAGCAGAATAGAAACTCTTTGAGGGCAAGGAATCTTTCATTTTAGTCCTTTTATAAAGGCTAGACATACAGTAGTAGGACCCTCTACAAATGTTTGTCACCAGAGAGACTGGAGGATGGTGATGTTGAGGAGACTGGCTGGTCCTCTCGGTATCAGTATGATCTGACCTTGTAAGCTCTCCTTAGCCACCTGAGAAGAAGTTATCCTTTTAGCTCGAGGAAATTTAGTTATTTGCCATCAATCCCCACAACTCAGTGGTACTTTAGTACAAAATTTCTTAAACTGTGGGTCATGACCCCATGTGGGGTCATGTAACTGAATATGGGGGTTGAAAAATCATGATATATTATAATTAAATATTTGATTTGTATGCTGATTTTATGAATCTATATACCCACAGTTGCATAAACATTTCTTAGGTGAAAAGGAGTCTTGAGTGGAAAAAGTTTAAAAATCCATGCTTTATCTGGACCAGGGTCTGAATCCTGTTGTGTGATTTCTTTTGGGTTTCAATTGAATGAAGAGATTGGATTATAAGGTGCCCTCTGGCTCTGAATAATACAATCCTCCAATTATATCTGGGCAGCTAGGTGGCACAGTAACATTAGTGCCCTTTCCCCTTTCCAGTTAACTTGGGATCCAGTTTTTATTATTAGGAAGCAGTTAGTCTGTTGACTTTTGTAAACTTTTATACTTCACCTAGTATACAACCAACATTTATTTAAAGTATAATTCATGGGGCAGCTAGGTGGCACAATGGATAGAGCAGCCCTGAAGTCAGGAGGACCTGAGTTCAAATCTGGCCTCAGACACTTAACACTTCCTGGCTGTGTGAACCTGGGTAAGTCACTTAACCCCAATTGCCTCAGCCAAAAAAAAAAAAAGGAAAAAATTTATAATTCATTTAATTTAATGTTTCCCAATTATTTACATTTTTTTTAACATTTTTTTATAAAATTTGAATTCCAAGTTCTCTACCTCCCCTGCCCCTGGAGAAAATAAGCATGTAATGTAAAACATTTTACATTAGTGATATTGCATACCTTCCTAGAAAAATAAAGTGAAAAATATTATGTTTCAGTTTAAATGAATTCATCAGTTCATCTACTCTGAAAGTAGATAACATTTTTTTTTTCATCATGGGTCCTTTAGATTTATAGTGATCATACTTAAAATTAAGAAAAAAAGTGATAAGGGGGAAGTGTCAATTAAAGAGAAGTGGAAACAAACAAAAAGGGATTGTATTGATCAGAGTAGCTGAGTCTTTCTCACAATATTCAGTTTTCTTCTGATAGCCCATTTATTAAGGATCTACTTTGTTCAGGGCTTTTTTCTTAGCACTGTAGAGGATGGAGTGTGGGAAAGATAATGTATAATATGTTTCCTGCCCATAAGCAATTTACAATTTAGTTAAGAAGATCAGCTCGTGTGTTTTTATTTTTTTTAATATGTTTTCCTTTTGCTCTTATGTTATGGCTGTATCATGACACATAAGAGTTTCCAAAAAATTAGAACTGAGGTTTCCCAAATTGCCCTATATTCCAAAAAAGAAATTATTTAGGAGAGGGAAGGAAACATACATTTACTAAATGTATTCTGTGTGCCAGACACTGTGCTGAGCATTTTATGTTTGATCTCATTTGATGCTGACAGCAATCCTAGGAGGTAGGTGCTTTAATTATCCCCATTTTATGTTTGAGAAAACTGAGGTAATCAGAAATTAAGTGTCTTGCCCAAGATCACACAACTATTGTGGGTCCAAGGCTGGATTTGAACTCTTATCTACTGTGCCATCTAGATACCTAGAAAAGGTAAAAAAAAATGATTTTATCAGTTATGTATGAGTGCTAGAAAAGATTATGAGGATTAGTGGTAAATGTCAAGGGTGACTGGTAGACAACCTGCATAGTTTTTTGATGCCCTGGTGATGTCAGAAGCATGTTTGAAAAAGGGTCTCCATATGGTATAGACATGGACAAAAGTTGCACAGTATAGGCAACACTCAGACTGATAAAACCTTAGAACTCTTTGAGTAATGAGATAAGCCACAAACACAGATGATCCTCAGTGTTACATAAGTACACTAAAGAGTCATATGAGAGTTTTTCAGGGGTACAAATAGCCATTCTTTGAGTTAGGCCAAGAGATATATTCAGCCACAGGGACTTTTAAAAAAAAAAAAAAGAAAGAAACAAAAACAACATGGAAATGAGGATGAAAGTATCAAGTGGTACACAGGCTCACCTCAGGAGGAAAAAATGGTTTGGTTTTGCTTTACCTTTAATAGTTTCTTTTTTTCTTTTTCTTTTCTTTTTTTTTTCTTTTTTTAGACCCCAAAACAGCTTCCGAAACAGAAGTGGATATCTGTGCAGAGTGGGAAATAAAGACTATTACTAGTGCACTGAAGACTTACTTAAGGTAAGTCTTTCCAATATGTTTTGCTTATGTTGCCAAGCATGTAGGAAGAAATATTTTCAGCCTATGGAAAGTTCCTGTTCTAGAAAAAGTTCTTTCATGAATGCAATCAGTTTCTTTGGTTAAACCAGCAGCATAAATTACTGATTGAATTGTAAACTGTTTGAGGATAGGAATTGACTTATTTTTATCTTTATATCTCCCCAGAATTGACTTATTTTTATCCTTATATTTCCCCAGCATAATATAGTACCCTGCATGGGGCAGATAGGTGGTGCAGTGGATAGAGCACCAGCCCTGATGTCAGGAGGACCTGAGTTCAAATTAGGTCTCAGACACTTAACATTCCCTAGCTGTATGACCCTGGGCAAGTCACTTAACCCCAATTGCCTCAGCAAAAAAAAGGGGGAAAATATATATATATATATATATAGTGCCCTGCATGTAGTAGATCTCTGTTTGATGTCTCTTGAATAATACCACTGACTTCAGAAATCAAACCAGCAAGCATTTAATAAGTTCTTATTGTGTGCTAGGCAGTGTGCTAAAAGCTGAGGATTCAAAGAAAGGCAAAAAGCAGTCCTTGATCTCAAGGAATTTAAAGTCTAATTGGGCAGATGATATGCAGACAACTATGTACAAGCAAAGCATATGCAAGATAAATTGGAAATAAGCTCAGAGGGAGGATTAAGGAATACCAGGAAAATTTCTTGCAGAACATGGGATTCATGCTGGGATTTGAAAGAAACCAAAGGAATCCAGAAGAAAGAGAGTTCCAAGGATGGAATCTACTGGTTAAAATGACTGGAGTTGGGAGATAATTGTGATCAAGGGAATAGGAAGGAGGTATTAGATCGAAGGGTATAGGTTGAAAGGTAGAGTTAAGAAATGAAGAGGGTGGGAAAGTAGATAGGAAACAGATAATAAAAGATTTAAAAATTCAAGCGTTGTATTATATTTGATTCTGGAGGTGATCAAGTAGTCAAATCAGAAGGGTAAGCAAGTTTAAAAGGGGGGGGAGTCATTTTGGGGAAATGTGAATTTAAAGTGCCATCCATCTAAAAACTGATCATTTGAGAGTGAAAAGCAACCATCTACCCCTTTTACAAGAAGTCTTCCCCAGCGCCTTAATTCCAGTGCTTTCCTTATGTTAATTATTCCTCTTTAATCCTGTACGTAGTTGACTTTATATATATATTTGTTTGCAAGTCGTCTCCCACCATTGGATTGTAAGCTGCTTGAGGGCAGGGACTGTCTTTTGCCTCTTTTTGTATCTTTAGTGCTTAGCAGTGCCTGGCAGGTGGTAGGTGCCTAATAAATGTTTTTTTGATTGATTTAATCCCACCTGTACTTTTAAAAGAATCACTATAATTGAAATATCCCATAAATTATTGTCCAGCTTTTGTTTGATGCTCTCCAAGGAAGGAAAGCTCCCTGTCGACTAAAGCAGTCTTTTCTACTGTTGAGTGACATTATGAAAATCTTTTTTCCTTACATAAAGCCTAAATTTGACTTTTTATAACATTCATTTACCTATTGCTTTTAATTCTATCTTTTGAGACCAAATAGATTGTCTAATCTCTCTTTTACAAAACAATCTTCTAAATTCAGTAGCAGCTATGGTGTCCTCATCCCAAGCCTTCCCTTTCCGAGATGAACAGCCCTAACTCCTATGCCCTGGATCTTGATGATTCTGGTTTCTCTCTAATACATACATTTAAGTGTACTGACATACACTAAAGTGTACTGATATCTTTAAAATGCATCGCCAAAAATCATATCTCCAATGTAGTCTGAAGTTCTCCTTATTAGGATGGGACTGTGTACTATTGCCTTTCAATACATCCACTCTATTATAAAACATATTGTGGAGAACTTTTTGAAGTCATATACAAGACTAAGTGCAAACAACAACCAAGAGAATGACAGTATAAGAAAGAAGCATCTACCAGTGAGAATATTACATAATCAAAATCAGAAAGACCAACACAATCTGATGGAGAGACTTAAATGTAGGGTAAGGACTTGACAATATTCAAAAGTGAGCATCTCTGTAGGCATCTAAGAGAAAATTCAATAATAAAAATAATACTAATAGTATTAACAACTCTTTGTTATATAGTGCTTTAACGTTTACAAAATACTTTCACAATATAGTATGTTTTGGACATAGTGTGTGCTTAAGTTTATTGTTTATTGACTGATTCATGTACTTGAACCTCACAACAATTCTTTGAGGTAGATGCTGTTATTACCCCCATTTTACAGAGGAGGAAACTGAAACAGAGACTAAGTGATATCATCAGGGTTACACAGTCAAGAAAGTATTTGAATCTGGATTGGAACTCAGACCAACCTTTCTATACCCTGCTCACTTCATCTCCTAACTGCCATGTGTAGCATAGATTCTTTACAAAAATATAAAAATATGCATTTAGGCTTAAAACTAACAACTGGGCCCAAGTCCCAACTTGAACTTTTATCAACTTTCTAAGCCTCAGTGATTTCGTTTATAAAGTGAATATGGTAACAGTAATATTGGTACTTCTTACAAGATTATTGTGAGGACAATTCTTTGTAAACCTTAGGTCTTATATGTATGTGAGGAGCTACTGTTAGTTATTACTATTATTATTTCTTACTAGAAATGCCTCATTTTTAATATTTCGTACTGACTTTTTCTTTATCAGTTTGATGGGAAAGACAAGTGTTGATTTATATGGAGGTAGTGGAAAAATTGAGTTGTCTTTTTTTCTGGGACATGGATTAATGTTGGTGGCCTTGTTAGGAAAACGCTTGTTGTGCTAGAATTGTATAGCTACTCTTGTCATAAGATTGTAGAAAAATTAAGATAGATACTAATTCACTTTGAGAAAAGAAAAAAGGTGGTAGTGATGGGGGCTCCCAGAGAAATTCTTCTGGTCAGAGAGTGATGTAGAGCTTCTGTTGCTTCTCTGGGGTTTTGTTTGAAGAAAGATCATGCTATGGAGACAGTTTCTCAGCTACTGTTAGGTGAGAATTGATTCTTTTATGATTAAAATTCACCTTTTTTGGTCCCTTTGTTTTTCAGAATGCTCCCTGGGCCACTCATGATGTACCAGTTCCAAAGAAGTTTCATCAAAGCAGCGAGTAAGTTTGATTTTTGTACAATTTTGTACAATTAGAGAATTGTATTAGAGAATAGCAGGAACTTTTTCTTTGTATTTTGAAGAAAACATTATATTTAAAATTGCATTATCTACACTCTGTTTCACTGCTCCCTAAACTATGCCCACACAGATGCTAATAACTCTGTGGTACACAGACTCAGACTTAAGATGCTGCTATAGGAGAAAAGAAACAAAGGTTTGATTGCAAATTCTAGTTACTAAAGTTTTAATGAGTTGGGTTTTTCCAGCCAAAGCAGCACTTTACAAAATGAATCAGATATTGCACATTACACAGATCGAGCCTGAGATGCTTTTCCATAAATATGACACCTGTTATATAACTTCAGAGATCTTTTTGCATCAGATCTTCCATTCACAGCTTATGATCATTCTTTGGATGTCTCATCCAGGTCCCTAGCGTCATGTTACTGGTATAAAAAGTACATGGGGATTAGGTGCAAGCCATTCCAAGTACACAGGAATCTGGCTCTGTGGAATGAGTGAGTGGTATGCCTGAAAAGGGAGCCTTAAGATTCTATATCAGATGAAATTCTGGCCTGAATCATCAGTATAGTTATACCAGCAGCTTATACAGCTCTCTGATTTTAAAATTCATTGATGATTATACCTCCTGTCAGCTTTTAGGGGTACCCATTCTCTTTCCTCTGCTGATGGGTTCTCATTGACAGTTATCTTTCTTTTACTGCTTCACTATTTTGAGGCAGCATGAAATGATATAGGATCAAATTTGGAGTTAAGAAGACCTGCATTCAGATAATACTTATGTGACCATGGCAAGTCATTTAACTTTTTGAGTGAGTTTCAGGCAACATTCCCCAATCGTATAAGTCATTAAGTAATTTATTATATGCCAGGCACTGTCTTCAAAAAAAAAATAGCCTCTGCTCTCAAGGAGCAGCTTACATTGGGTCTGCTTGTTGTCTCTTCCATTAGATTGACTTTTGTTTTTTTTTTTTT
>JAJPUD010018852.1:5151-27735 GCA_023553655.1 Myrmecobius fasciatus | reverse complement strand
AAGTTAGGTATGATAGATCTATGGAGAAGGTTGAATGGAGACAGTAAAGAGTTTACTTTTTTCTCAGCAGTCCATGGAACCTTTACAAAAATTGACCATGTGTTAGGGCATAAAAACCTAAAAATCAAATGCAGAAAGGCAGAAATAGTAAATGTATCCTTTTCAGATCATGATGCAATAAAAATCACATGCAATATAAGGCCAGGAGAAAATAAACCAAAAGTTAATTGGAAATTAAATAATCTAATCCTGAAGAATGAATGGGTGAAAGAGCAAATCATAGACACAATCAATAATTTCGTCCAGGAGAATGACAATAAGGAGACAACATACCAAAATTTGTGGGATACGGCTAAAGTGGTTATAAGGGGCAATTTTATATCTCTAGATGCTTACTTGCATAAAATAGAGAAAGAAAAGGTCAACGAATTGGGCTTATTATTTAAAAAAACTAGAAAAAGAACAAATTAAAAACCCTCAATTAAATACCAAATTGGAAATTCTAAAAATAAAAGGAGAAATTAATAAAATTCAAAATAAGAAAACTATTGAATTAATAAATAAAACTAAGCGTTGGTTCTATGAAAAAACTAACAAAATAGATAAGCCTTTAGTTAATTTGATAAGAAAAAGGAAAGAGGAAAATCAAATTGTTAGTCTCAAGAATGATAAGGGAGAACTTTCCTCCAATGAAGCAGAAATTAGAGCAATAATTAGGAGTTACTTTGCCCAACTTTATGCCGGTAAGTTTGATAATCTAAATGAAATGGAGGAATATCTACAAAAATATAGATTGCCCAGGTTAACAGAAAAGGATATAAATTATTTAAATAGCCCCATATCAGAAAAAGAAATAGAACAAGCTATTAACCAACTCCCTAAGAAAAAATCTCCAGGGCCAGATGGATTTACATGGGAATTATACCAAACATTCAAAGAACAATTAATTCCAATACTACACAAACTATTTGAGAAAATAGGGACAGTAGGTATACTGCAAGAATCCTTCTATGAGACCGATATGGGGCTGATAGCTAAACCAGGTAGGTGAAAACAGAGAAAGAAAACTATAGACCAATTTCCCTAATGAATATTGATGCAAAAAATTTAAATAGGATATTAGCAATGAGATTACAGAAAGTCATTCCCAGGATAGTACACTATGACCAAGTATGATTTATACCAGGATTGCAGGGCTGGTTCAATATTAGGAAAACTATCAGCATAATTAATTATATTAATAACCAAACTAACAAAAGCCATATGATTATCTCAATAGATGCAGAAAAAGCCTGTGATAAAATCCAACACCCTTTCCTATTAAAAACACTATAGAGTAGAGGAATAAATGGGCTTTTCCTTAAAATGATCAGGAGCATCTATTTAAAACCATCAGCAAGCATCATATGTAATGGAGACAAACTAAAACCATTCCCAATAAGATCAAGAGTGAAACAAGGCTGCCCACTGTCATCATTACTATTTAATATTGTATTAGAAATGTTAGCTTTAGCAATAAGAGAAGAAAAAGAGATAAAAGGAATCAGAGTAGGTAATGAAGAAACCAAATTATCACTCTTTGCAGATGACATGATGGTATACTTAGAGAACCCTAGAGACTCAACTAAAAAACTACTAGAAACAATTCACAACTTTAGCAAAGTGGCAGGATTCAAAATTAATCCACATAAATCATCAGCATTTTTATATATTACCAACGAAGTTCAGAAGCAAGAGATACAAAAAGAAATTCCATTTCAAATAATAGATGATAGGATAAAATATTTGGGAATCTATCTGCCAAGGAAAAGGCAGAAACTATATGAACTAAATTACAAAACACTTTCCACACAAATAAAATCAGACCTAATCAATTGGAAAAATATTAAGTGCTCATGGATAGGCAGAACGAACTTAATAAAAATGACAATACTACCCAAACTAATCTACTTATTTAGTGCCATACCAATCAAATTCCCAAGAAATTATTTTACAGATCTAGAAAAAATAGTAGCAAAATTCATTTGGAAGAACAAAAGGTCAAGGATTTCAAGGGGATTAATGAAAAAAAAGGCAGATGAAGGTGGCCTTCCTATACTAGATCTAAAAATATATTATAAAGCAGCGGTCATCAACACCGTTTGGTACTGGCTAAGAAATAGAGCAGTCGATTAGTGGCACAGGATAGGATATCAGGACAATCTAGGCAATAACCTTAACAATCTAATATTCAATAAACCCAAAGACCCCAACTTTAGTGAATAGTGAATACTCACTATTCGGCAAAACTGCTGGGAAATTGGAAACTAGTGTGGAAGAAATTAGGGCTTGACCCATACCTAACACCACATACCAAGATAAGATCTAAATGTGTTCATGATCTAGTTATAAAGAGGAACTTTGTAAGCAAGTTAGAGGAACGTAATACAGTTTACCTCTCAGACCTG
The DNA here is from genome assembly GCA_023553655.1 of Myrmecobius fasciatus. Classification (NCBI taxonomy): domain Eukaryota; kingdom Metazoa; phylum Chordata; class Mammalia; order Dasyuromorphia; family Myrmecobiidae; genus Myrmecobius; species Myrmecobius fasciatus. The sequence continues at coordinate 25,288 of JAJPUD010018852.1, read as the reverse complement.
TGGAGATGGAATAAATTTATGTCCAAAGAAGACCTGGAACTCCTAATTGAACACCAGATGGATAATTTTGATTATATTAATTAAAAAAGTTTCTGTACAAACAAAACAAATGCAGACAAGATTAGGAGGGAAGCATCAAATATGAAAATCATCTTTACATTTAATGGTTCTGATAAAGGCCTCACTTCTAAAATATATAGAGAATTGTCTCATATATATATAAGAATTCAAGCCACTCTTCAATAGATAAGTGGTCAAGGGATATGAACAGACAATTTTCAGATGATGAAATTAAAACCATCTGTAGTCATACGAAAAGTTGCTCCAAATCACTATTGATCAGAGAAATGCAAATTAAGACAACTCTGAGGTACCACTAAACACCTGTCAGATTGGCTAAAATGACAGGAAAAGATAACGATGAATGTTGGAGGGGATGTGGGAGGGCTGGGACACTAATACATTGTTGGTGGAACTGTGAACAGATCCAACCATTCTGGAGAGCAATTTGGAGCTATGCTCAAAAAGTTGTCAAACTGTGCATACCCTTTGACCCAGCAGTGTTTCTACTGGGCCTATATCCCAAAGAGATCTTAGAGGAGGGAAAGGGACCCACCTCTGTAAGAATGTTTGTGGCAGCCCTTTTTGTTGTGCCTAGAAACTGGAAACTGAAGGGATGCCCATCAATTTGAGAGTGGCTGAATAAATTATGGTATATGAATGTTATGGAATATTATTGCTCTGTAAGAAATGACCAGCAGGAGAATTTCAGAGAGGCCTGGAGGGACTTGCATGAACTGATACTGAGTGAAACGAGCAGAACCAGGAGATCATCATACACAGCAACAACAGTATTACATCATGATCAATTCTAATGGACATGACTCTCTGCAACAAAGAATTGTCTCAAACCAGTTCCAATTGTTCACTGAAGAAAACCATATACCCCCAGAGAGAGGGAAATGAAATATGGACCACAACATAACATTTTCATGATCTCTATTGACAATTGCTTGCAATGTGTTGCCTTTTTCTGATTCTTTTTTTTTTCTTGTAGATAGGATTTTTCTTGCATAACTTCTCAAGCATTTCAACATTATTAACATGTTGTGGACTTCCTGCCATCTAGGGGAGGGGAGGGGACTGGGGGTAAAATAGTAATGGAAAGCTTTGTAAAGATCAATGTTGGGGAACTACCCATATATATGTTATACAAATAAAAAGCTTTAATAAAAATAAATAAATAAATAAATAAATAAATAAATTCCTTCCTATTGTTTTTTTGGTAAGAATATTAGTGATGTCAGGAGACATTTTTAAGAGAGACATTTAACAAAAGAGTATCTGCTCCAATGTATTTTTTAGGTTCTTGTGGTAGGATAAATTTATGTTTAAAAACCAGAGAATATCATAAGGCAAAAATATTAGCTGTGGTAAAAAAAATGCAAAAATAAAGCAGAAATAAAGGGAAATTTTGTCATGAGGGTAGAGAAGCCGTATATGTTTGACTGTTAACAACCCTAATAAATGTGTTTCTAAAGCAATTGGTTTGTGGAATTTTCACCCCTTTTCAATATTTATTGTCTTTGTAATTAGTCATTGTATTGAAGCAAAATACAAATATGAAATGAGTTTTAGATATTGTAGTATTCGAGTAATGAAAGATTCAGCGGACAATGCAAATAATTAGCTGTGGTCCAGATTGCAATTGTTCTTAGACACCTTGAATATTTTTTTCCTTTGATACCTTCAAAGAACTGCAAGAACAATAACAACCATCAAATGCTGAATTCAATTGTATAGCTAAGCATTTGAATCAATCTAGAAAGTTCTCTTAAAGCAAAATCTAGGCTGACAAAGCTTTTACCAGATTTAATCCAAGAAAAAATACTGGTTAGATATTTCATTTCCTTGTAAATAAAACTGTTGTGAGTATGCCACTTTTATTAGTACAGAGAACGTTTTCCTACTACTTCTGTTGTACTTCTCTCATTAAGGTATCAAAATAATGCCATTACTCCTCATCAAAAAAAATTTTCTCATGCAATTAATAACAATTCTCATTCCTATCTACTACTAGTTTATGCATATAATTATTACTGTTCTATCTCTTCACACACACACCCCCAAAAAAAGCTCCACATAAATATGAAGTTCATACACAGACCTTTGCGACTTTCTTCTCATTTCCAATGGAAACAATTTTATTATACCTTTAGGAAATATCATCCCTGGCTGCCTGACACTTCAGTATCAGACATTATCAGTTTTCAGTAGCTCTCCTTAGAATAAAGGAGGCCACCAAAGAACATAAAATCCACTGAACCAAAGAATGTCCTACTCTACACCCAAGGATCTTCAAAAGATGGGAAAAAGGAGGTGGAGTTTCTGATTGTTCTACCTCAAAACAGCTGCTTGATCTTCCCATTAAAATGAGATAGCAAAATTTCTTCCTGGCCCTCTGCTTATTAGGAAAGGAGTCCTGTTCATCCATCCTGTCCATAACTGAAACCTCAATCAAGGTAGTGGATTCATAATTGCTCCCATTTTAAGAGACTTGTTCTAGAGAATACTGATGCTTTTCCCCCTTATCCAAAATCCAAAAGATAATGTTATTCAAGTGAGTGATTACAATATGTACAAAGATAGCTAAGAAGGCAGAAAACAAGCATATATGCCAAGTAAAGATACCAGTGTACAGATTTCAGTTTTTTTAGATAAGCTCATGCCAGAGTAGTAGAAAGCTAGTATATAAATTCAAACATAACTGTGAAGTTCCAATGATGATAATAGTTATACAGGGGATTACAACATATTGACATGAAAATGGTGATGATGATAGACAATACACATAGTGCTTTAAGATTTGTAAACATGATTTGCAAATATTAGCTCACTGTATTTTGAAAAAATACTGCAAAGTTAGTACTATTATTATATCCATTTTCCAGATGAGGAAACTGAGGTAAATGGAGCTTATGTGATTTGCCCAAGAAACATATCAAGCCATCTAAAGTTGTCTTCCTATTCTAAAGCCAGAACTCCAACTTACTTGATAAAAAGCTTATTAGAGTAATACTACAAGTGAGGTAGAGCCAAGATGGTGGAGTGAAGACATGATTCTCTGTGACCTTCTCTGATCTTCTCTCAAACCAACAGCAGATTAAGCCTCTAAACTAATTTTTAAGTCAAAGAACCCACAAATATTTGGACTACAATACATATCTAGCAGGACATATCTGCTTCGGAGCAGGTCTGTTTCAGTCAGGTAGGGGGTCGGGTAGTTTGCCTAGTGCAGTTCCGGGCAAGAAGGGGGTGGCACTCAGTGTGGCAGGTTCTAAGCACCTGGGAAGTCTATCTGAGGCTCCTGGAACACTCTGCCCTGATTGTGGGCAGGTGCTTTTGCATACCTGCCTATTGTAAAAGGTAGATTGTAACCCACTGCAAACACAGGGATCTAACCCAGACAGTCCAGGATCAGAAATTAATCAGCCACATTACCCCTGGGCAAATTACCACAGCCAGTGCTTCTCTGGTTTAAACAGACTCCAAGCTTTTTTAAAAAATGAGTAAGAAACAGAAAAGAACTCTCACCTTAGGCAGCTTTTATGGAGAGAAGGAAGGGCAGACCCCAGATCCTGATGTTCTTAAAGGTAAAGCAACTCCAGAGGAAGCCACAAATGGAGACAGGAGCTGGTTCCCATTTTACAAGGCTTTCCGGAAGACTGCATAAAGAATCTCAAAAGAGAATAAGATGAAAAATGGGGAAATGAATTGAAATCAGTGCAAGAAGGATATAGTGCCCTACAAAAGAGATATGATAAAGACACCAATTCAGTGAAAAACAAAATTGGTGAAATGGAAAAAGTCTGCAATGAACAAAATTCAATTGGCGAGTTTCAAAAGGAGCTAAGAAAAGTAACTGAAGAAAATAATACATTAAAAACTAGAATTGAATAAATGGAAGTCAATGAATCAATAAGACCTCAAGAATCAGTCAAACAAACACAAAAAATGAAAAAATAGAAAAGAAATAGAAAATATCTCCTAGGAAAAACAACTGAAAAGGAAAATAGATCTAGAAGAAACAATCTAAGCATTATTGGACTTCCTGAAAGCCATGATGAAAAAAAAGAACCTAAACACTATCTTCCAGGAGATGATGAAAGAAAATTGCCCTGATGTTTTAAAATCAGAAGGCAAAAATCACCACTGAAAGAATTCATCGATCATCTCCTGAAAGAGATGCCAAAATTAAAACTCCAAGGAATATAGTGGCTAAATTTCAGGACTATCTCACCAAGGAAAAGATATTGCTAGCAGCTAGAAAGAAACAATTCAAATACCAAGGAACTGTAATTAGAATCACACAAGATCAGTCAGCTTCCACATTGAAAGATCAAAAGCCTGGAACCAGATATTCTAAAAGGCAAAGGAACTTGGATTACAACCAAGAATCAGTTATCCAGCAAGAAAAAGCATTATCTTCCAGGGAAGAAGAAGGACATTTAATGATATAGGTGAATTTCGCCTATTTCTAATGCAAAGAACATATCTGAACAAAAAAAAAACTGACCTCCAAACACAGAACTCAAGAGAAGAATAAAAAAGTAAAAATCAAAGAACTCTTGAGAACTATATTTTTTTATTATGGGTACACTTAAAGAATGAGGGTATAATTTGATTTTGCTTTGATAATATGAAAAAGAAACTAGAGGTGGAAGGGCTATTATACTGGGAAAAAGAGGGAAACAGATAAAATAAGGTTAAAAAGAGGAGATAAAAATAAGGTAAAATCTCATGAAGAGGCAAAGAAAACCTAATATAATTGAGGGAAAGAAAGGAGGGGGATGAGTATTATGTGAATCTTACTCTTGTCAGATTGGGCTCTAAAAGAATATATCAAACACATTTGGTTTCACAGAGAAACTTGTCCCTACTTATAGGGAAGTGGGATGGAAAAGAGGAAAAGAAAGGAATTGACTAATAAAAGGGAAAATAGAAGATTCAGGGAAAAGGTATAGAAAAGGGGGAAAAGCTCTAAAGTGGGGGAAGGACAGTTCGAGAGAGGTGGTCATCAAAAACAAAATACTGGAGAGGGGGGAAGGAAGAAAGGGGAAAGAAAAAAAGGAAAACATAACTCTGGGTAAATAAGATGGCAGGAAATACAGATTTAGTTATTTTAATTGTGAATGTGATGGGATGAACTCTCCCATAAAGCAGAAATGAATAGCAGACTGGATTAAAAGAAAGAATTCAACAATATGCTGCTTACAAGAAACACATCTAAAGCATAGAGATACATACAGAGTGAAAGTAAAGGGCTGGAGCTGAATCTATTATGCTTCAGGTGAAAAAAAAAACAGAGATAGCAATCCTTATCTCAGATCAAGTAAAAGCAAAGATATATCTAATTTAAAAAGATGAGAAAGGAAATTATATTTTACTAAAGGGTACCATAGATAATGAAGCAATTTCAATACTAAACATATATGAACCAAGTGGTATAGCATTCAATTTCCTAGAGGAGAAGGTAAAAGAGATGCAAGAAGAAATAGACAGAAAACTATACTAGTGGGGGATCTCAACCTTGCTCTCTCAGAATTAGATAAATCAAACAATAAAATAAATAAGAAAGAAGTTAGAGAGGTAAACAAAATGTTAGAAAATTAAGGTATGATAGATCTTTGGAAAAAATTTAATGGAGACAGAAGGGAGATTACTTTTGTCTCAGGTGTTCATGGAACTTATACAAATATTGACCATGTGTTAGGGCATATAAACCTCAAAATCAAATGCAGAAAGGCAGAAATAGTAAATGCATCTTTTTCAGATCATGATGCAATAAAAATAATATGCTATATAAAGCCAGAAGAAATCGACCAAAAGTTAATTGGAAATTAAATAATCTAATCCTAAAGAATGAATGGGTTAAAGAGCAAATCATAGACACAATCAATAATTTCATCCAGGAGAATGACAATAATGAGACAACATACCAAAATGTGTGGGATATGGCCAAAGCGGTTATAACAGGTAATTTTATATCTCTAGAAGCTTACTTGCATAAAATAGGGAAAGAGAAGATTATTGAATTGGGCTTACTATTTAAAAAAAAAAAACTAGAAAAAGAACACATTAAAAACCCTCAATTAAAAACCAAATTGTAAATTCTGAAAATAAAAGGGGAGATCAATAAAACTGAAAATAAGAAAACTATTGAATTAATAAATAAAACTAATAGTTTTATGAAAAAACCAACAAGACAGATAAGCCTTTAGTTAATTTGATAAGAAAAAGGAAAGAGGCAAATCTAATCATTAGTCTCAAAAATGATAAGGGAGAACTTTCCACCAATGAAGAGGAAACTAGAGCAATAATTAGGAGTTACTTTGCCCATCTTTATGCCAATAAATTTGAAAATCTAAGTGAAATGGAAGAATATCTACAAAATTATAGACTACGCAGGTTAACAGAAGAGGAAATAAATTATTTAAATAGCCCCCTTTCAGAAAAAGAAATAAAACAAGCTATTAATCAAATACTTAAGAAAAAATCTTTAGGGCCAGGTGGATTTACATGTGAATTCTACCAAACATTCAAAGAACAATTAATTCAAATACTATATAAGCTCTTTGAAAGAAAAGGGAAAGAAGATGTACTACCAAATTCCTTCTATGATACAGATATGGTGCTGATAGCTAAACCAGGTAGGGTGAAAACAGAGAAAGAAAACTATAGACCAATTTCCCTAATGAATATTGATGGAAAAATCTTAAATAAGATATGAGCAATAAGATTACAGAAATTTATCCCCAGGATATGACCAAGTAGGATTTATATCAGGGATGCAGGGCTGGTTCAATATAAGAAAACTATCAGTATGATCAATTATATTAATAACCAAACCAGCAAGAATCACATGATTTTCTCAATAGAAGCAGAAAAAGCATTTGATAAAATCCAACACACATTCCTATTAAAAACACTAGACAGTATAAGAATAAATAGGCTTTTCCTTAAAATGATCCCTAGCATCTATTTAAAAGTAATCCTCATATATAATAGGGACAAACTAGACCCATTCTCAATAAGATCAGGAGTGAAACAAGGATGCTCACTGTCACCCTTACTTTTTAATATTGAATTAAAAATATTACCTTTGGCAGTAAGAAAAGAAAAAGACATTAAGGGAATTAGAGTTGGCAATGATGAAACCAAATTATCACTCTTTGCAGATGACATGATGGTATATTTAGAGAACCCTAGCGACTCAACTAAAAAACTGTTATAAACAATTCACAACTTTAGCAAAGTTGCAGGATGCAAAATAAATCCACATAAATCTTCAGCATTTTTATATATGATCAGCAAAGTTCAGCAACAAGAGATACAAAGAGAAATTCCATTCAAAATAACTGTCAATAGTATAAAATATTTGGGAATCTATCTGCCAAGGAACTGTCAGGAACTATACGAACTAAACTACAAAACACTTTCCACACAAATAAAGTCAGATCGAATCAATTGGAAAAACATCAAGTGTTCATGGGTAGGACGAGCAAATATAATAAAAATCACAGTACTACCCAAAATAATTTACTTATTTAGTGCTGTACCAATCAAACTCCCAAGAATTTTTTTTTTTGCTTTTTGCTAAGGCAATTGAGGTTAAGTGACTTGCCCAGGGTCACATAGCTAAAGCATGTTAAGTGTCTGAGACCAGATTTGAACTCAGGTTCTCCTGACTTCAGGGCTGGTGCTCTATCCACTACACAACCTACCTGCCCCATCCAAGAAATTATTTTACAAATCTAGAAAAAATAGTAGCAAAGTTCATTTGGAAGAACAAAAGGTCAAGAATCTCAAAGGAATTAATGAAAAAAAAAAAGGCCAATGAGGGTGGCCTTGCTGTGCCAGATCTAAAATTATATTATAAAGCAGCGGTCATCAAAACCATTTGGTACTAGTTAAGAAATAGAGCAGTCGATCAGTGTAACAGGATTAGATAACAGGACAAACTAGGCAATAACTATAGCAGTCTAGTGTTTGATAAACTCAAAGACCATAGCTTTTGGGATAAGTGCTTACTATTCCACAAAAACTGCTTGGAAAATTGGAAACTTAAAAAGAAGAAATTAGGGCTCAACACACAGCTAATACCACAAACCAAGATAAGATCTAAATGGGTTCATGATTTAGACATAAATAATGATATTATAAGCAAATTTTACCTCTCAGACTTGTGGAGAAGGAATGAATTTGTGTCCAAAGAAGAACTGGAAATCTTAACTGAACATCAGATAAATAATTTTGAATATATTAAGTTAAAAAGTTTTTATAGAAACAAAAATAATGAAGACACGATTAGGAGGTAAACAATAAATTGGGAAATCATCTTTACATTTAAGGGTTCTGATAAAGGTCTCATTTCTAAAATATATAGAGAAATGTCTCATATTTATAAGAATTCACACCACTCTCCAATCGATAAGTGGTCATAGGATACGAACAGACAATTTTCAGATGATGAAATTAAAACTATTTCTAGTCATATGAAAAGGGGCTCCAAATCAGTATTGATTAAAGAAATTCAAATTAAGACAATTCTGAGGTACCACTACACACTTGTCAGATTGGCTAAGATGACAGGAAAAGATAATGACGAATGTTGGAGGGGATGTGGGAAAGCTGGGACACTGATACATTGTTGGTGGAACAGTGAACGGATCCAACCATTCTGGAGAGCAATTTGGAGCTATGCTCAAAAGTTATGAAACTGTGCATACCCTTTGACCCAGCAGTGTTTCTATTGGGCTTATATCCCAAAGAGATCTTAAAGGAAGGAAAGAGACCCACATGTGCAAAAATGTTTGCAGCAGCCCTTTTTGTAGTGGCTAGAAACTAGAAACTGAATGGATGCCCATCAATTGGAGAGTGGCTGAATAAATTATGGTATATGAATATTATGGAATATTATTGTTCTGTAAGAGATGACCAGCAAGATGATTTCAGAGAGCCGTGGAGAGACTTGCATGAACTGATGCTGAGTGAAATTAGTAGAACCAGGAGAACATTATACATGGCAACAAGACTATATGATGATCAATTCTGATGGACATGGTTCTCTTCAATAAAGAGATGTTTTAAACCAGTTCCAGTTATTCAGTGATGAAGAAAGCCATATACACCCCAGGAGAGTCTTGTGGGATCTGATTCTGGACTATAGTGTAGTATTTTCTTTTTTTTTAATTTTAATTTTAATTTTTTTATTAAAGCTTTTTTTGTATATGTATGGGTAGTTCCCCAGCATTGATCTTTACAAAGCTTTCCATTACAAATTTTACCCCCAGTCCCCTTCCCTCCCCTAGATGGCAGGAAGTCCACTACATGTTAATAATGACCGCATAGCATTTTGACACTCTCCATTGATGTTGGCTTACATTATGTTTTTCTTCTCAGGTTTTTTTTTTTCCTGTACAGCAAGATAATTGTATTGATATTGACATATTCGATATGTCAAGTATTTTAACATAATTAACATGTATTATATTTCCTGCCATCCAGGGTAGGGGGTGGGGGCTAAGAAGGAAAAATTTGTAACAGAAAGCTTTGCAAGGGTCAATGTTGAATAATTACCTATGCATATGTTTTGAAAATAAAAAGCTTTATAAAAAAAGAAATACTACAGGTATTATCCTCAAATTTACAGTTTTATAAATTGAGACTCCAAGAAATTATAATAATTAATAGTTTAATAAATAATATTTCTATTATATGCTTCCTATATTCCAGGCATTGTGCTAAGGACTTTACATATTTTCTCATTTAATTCTCACAACTATGTTTAGAAAGGTAAGCACTATTTTTATCCTCATTTTACTGATAAAAATTTTGAAATATACAAATGTTTTTCTGGAACACATTTGTCCAGGGTCACAGAACTAGTAAGTATCTAAAGTTACCTTTTTTGCTTCAAGTCCAGACCTCTATTAATTATTCCACTTAGCTGATATTATCTTATTTGATACTGGCTCTTTTGGATAAATGCTACAGGTATAATCATCCCTAATTTATTTTTATAGAAACTGGAATTCTGAGAATTATATAACCTTTCCATAATCATATGATTAATAATACTCAGAAATGTATTTGAGCTCAGATCTCTTCAAAATTCATTCCTAGCAGCATTTTTACTTCATTATTAAAAATTAATTTAAACATGCATGCACTTGCTTTTACCAAGATAATACAATTTATTTAAAACAAACATTTAGCTTTGACAATAGAACTATAAACAGGATGACTTTAGCTCATTAATTTGTTGTTATTTTTCCTGATAGCACATTTAGCAATTACTTCTATATATTATTATAACAAAATGTGCCATCTAGTTGAATTTTTAATTTTCTTAATTTCTCATAGCTGGAATACAATACACTTTTTTTTGTCAATTTAATAAACTAAAGGAAACATATTGTCCTCTACTAAAGGAGAAAACCAGAATAATTTTCTTTTTTTGCTTTTATAAAACATTGCAAGAATGTTGATCCACTTATAGAAAATATTACATTAGGATATATATTAAGAATACCTGTACAAATAGCTTCTTATAATGCATAGAGAGGAAGACCTGGGTTTGAGTCTTTAACACATAGTGACTAACATTTAATCTTTCTGTAATCCCAGGCAATTCCCTAAAACTAATAATTACAGAGAAAATACTAGCATACTTTGGTAGAGGGAGTTTCTTTACTGGCAGTTGCTTATATTAACAAAACCAAAATTCTATCAAAATATTATTGATATAATACTACATATGCATAGCAAGTTCCAAAGGGTCACTATGGTGTGAGAGTATTACTGTTCTTGCATATTGGTGACTTAATTGACCTCTTTCACACTTAGTTAGTTTCTGTTCATCTCCTGTAAGATGAACTCAGATGTAAATCTGATTGATTATCCACCTGGAGGATGCCCAGTCCATACTACACTAGAGGCACTAGGTGGCCCTGTGAATAGAACATTGTATCTGGAGTAAGGAAGATCTGAATTCAAATTCATCCTCAGACACTTGTTGTGTAGCTCAGGACAAGTCACTTTACCCTGTTTGCTTCAGTTTCCTGATTATAAAATGACTTGGAAAAGAAAATGACATATCACTCCAGTACTTTTGCCAAGAAACCCCAAACAATGTTACAAAGAATCAAGCATGATTGAAATAATGGAACAACAAAAGTCTATACTTGCATTTCTTTTTGAATCTGAGAGTTTCCTATTTCAGTGAAATCACAAATCCAATCTTTGGATTTGGATTAACTCATGAATAATTTAAACATATCTGGCTGTTAAATGGTCTTTACCTATTCTATATTCTGAATCTTCTTCATTGTGACACGATTTCTGAGTAATTGATCTTGACACTATTTTGCCAGGCTGACAGTGAAATACACAGGACTGACTCCCTTATAATGTCCCTTGCTTTTAAAAATATAATGGGATGAAACTTGAAAAAAAAACTTTATGACATGATGGGATACTTAGAGAACACTAGAAACTCGACTAAAAAATTACTAGAAACAATTCACAACTTTGGCAAAGTTGCAGGATACAAAATAAATCCACAGAAATCATTAGCATTTTTATATATTACCAATAAAGTTCAGCAGCAAGAGATACAAAAAGAAATTCCATTCAAAATAACTGTTGATAGTATAAAATATTTGGGAATCTATCTGCCAAAGAAAAGGCAGGAACTATACGAACTAAACCACAAAACACTTTCCACAGAAATAAAATCAGACCTAGTAAATTGGAAAAACATAAAATACTCATGAGTAAGCTGAGCCAATATAATAAAATTGACAATACTACCCAAACTATTTAGTGTCATACCAATCAAACTCCCAAGAAATTATTTTACAGATGTAGAAAAAATAGTAGCAAAGTTCATTTGGAAGAACAAAAGGTCAAGAGTTTCAAGGGAATTAATGAAAAAAAAAACGGCTGATGATGGTGGCCTTGCTGTACCAGATCTAAAAGTATATTATAAAGCAGTGGTCATCAAAACCATTTGGTACTGGCTAAGAAATAGAGCAGTCAATCAGTGGCAGAGGATAGAATCACAGGACAAACTAGGCATTAACTATAGCAATTTAGTTTGATAAAGCCAAAGACCCCAGCTTCTGGGATAAGTGCTCACTATTTGACAAAAACTGCTGGGAAAATTGGAAACTAGTGTGGAATAAATTAGGGCTTGACCGACATCTAACACCACATACCAAAATAAGATCTAAATGGGTTCATGATCTGGATATAAAGAGTGATATTATAAGTAAATTAGAGGAACGTAATATAGTTTACCTCTCAGACCTGTGGAGATGGAATAAATTTATGTCCAAAGAAGATCTGGAACTCTTAATTGAACACCAGATAGATAACTTTGACTATATTAAGTTAAAAAGCTTTTGTACAAACAAAACCAATGCAGTCAAGATTAGGAGGGAAGCAATAAATTGAGAAATCATCTTTACATTTAAGTGTTCTGATAAAGCTCTCATCTCTAAAATATATAGAAAACTGTCTCATATTTATAAGAATTCAAGCCATTCTCCAATCGATAAATGGTCAAAGCATATGAACAGACAATTTTCAGAGGATGAAATTAAAACTATTTGTAGTCATATGAAAAGGTGCTCCAAATCACTATTGATCAGAGAAATGCAAATTAAGACAGCTCTGAGGTACCATTACACACCTGTCAGATTGATTAAAATGACAGGAAAAGATAATGACAAATGTTGGAGGGGATGTGGGAAGGCTGGGACACTAATGCATTGTTGGTGGAACTATGAACGGATCCAGCCATTCTGGAGAGCAATTTGGAACTATGCTCAAAAAGTTAACAAACTGTGTATACCATTTGACCCAGCAGCATTTCTATTGGGCTGATATCCCAAAGAAATCATAAAGGAAGGAAAGGGCCCCACATGTGCAAGAATATTTGTGGCAGCCCTTTTTGTAGTGGCTAGAAACTGGAAACTGAATGGATGCCCATCAATGGGAGAATGGCTGAACTAATTATGATATATGAATATTATGGAATATTATTTTTCTTCTGTGGATTTATTTTGTATCCTGCAACTTTGCCAAAGTTGTGAATTGTTTCTAGTATTTTTTTAGTCGAGTTTCTAGTGTTCTCTAAGTATCCCATCATGTCATAAAGTTTTTTTTTCAAGTTTCATCCCATTATATTTTTAAAAGCAAGGGACATTATAAGGGAGTCAGTCCTGTGTATTTCACTGTCAGCCTGGCAAAATAGTGTCAAGATCAATTACTCAGAAATCGTGTCACAATGAAGAAATGACCAGCAGGATGATTTCAGAGAGGCCTGGAGAGACTTGCATGAACTGATGCTGAGTGAAATGAGCAGAACCAGGAGATCATAATACACGGCAACAACAAGACTATATGATGATCAATTCTGAAGGTCATGGCTCTCTTCAACAATGAAATATTTCAAACTAGTTCCAATTGTTCATTGAGGGATGTGAAATGTGTACCACAACAGAACATTTTCATGCTCTCTATTGATGTTTGCTTGCATTGTTTTCTTTTTTTGATTTTTGTTTCTTGTAGATACAATTTTTCTTGCACAAAAATGATGTGTAGAAATATGTATACATATATTCGATTTGTCAAGTATTTTAACATAATTAACATGTAATGGATGTCCTGCCATCTAGGGGAGGGGTGAGGACTAGTGGGGAAAAATTTGTAACAGAAAGCTTTGTAAGGGTTAATGTTGAAGAATATCCATGCATGTGTTTTGCAAATAAAAGTTTTAATTTAAAAAAAAGAAAAAAGAAAAGAAAAAAAAAATCTTTAGATTTGCCTTAAAGGCTACTCATAATCTAACTCTGATTTTGTCTTATTTCATACTTCAGATCTTCTTGCATTTGTGTCCAAATGGGACATAGAGTTCTTTCTCCTTTCCTCCATTTTAGCATTTAAACCTGAAGGCATTCCAGCTTCATCTCTTACTATTGATCCTTCCATTCTTTCACAATATGGTTCAAGTGTCATTTCTTGCATGAAGCCTCCCTAAACTTTTAGTCAACAGTGGTTTCTCCTTACTGGATTACCTTAGACTTGAATATAAAAGGTAGGGATGATCCCACCATCCCATAATAGATTGCAAAACATAAGGAAATATGGTATAATTAATAGTATAGTAATGCATATGTGTTTGTATATATGTATATATTTATATGTATGTATGTTGCAGTTTCTTTATTGGAAGCTTCTCTAAAGCAGAGATTCTGCCATTTTTCATCTATGTATCTATCTCCAATTTATTCCAGGTGATAGGTCATTGGTATATGTCAACAGTAAAAGAACATAGGATGATTATAAGGAATAAAGGGTTTCAAAATTAGATGGTAACATAGAAAGCTGGAAGAGGAAGAAAAAGAAGAAGAAAGAAGGAGGAGGAGAAAAAGAAAGGAGGAGGAAGAGAAGAAAGAGGAGGAGGAAAAGAAAAAAGAGGAAGAGGAGAAGGAAGAGGAGAAGGTAATTTTATCCTTGTCATAGATAATCTGATTCTAAGTCCTTATGTTAAAGCACAGGACCAAGACTAACAGTGGGATATTAAAATTATATTTTAAAATAAGTAAAAAATAATTAACTCTACCTAATTTTCCTTCCTGAGCTGGAAAGAGTGGGTGCTCATGGCCTCATCACACTGACTTGAGCTAGTGTACCCTTTCTTAGGCCTCCAAGAGACTTTCTATTCCCATGGAGTACCTATATTTTCCTTGATAAAATGAGGAAACTAAAGCTTGTGAAGATCAAACTATTTGAATGTATTTACATAGCTAATTTTAGAATTGCATCTAAACCTCTGATTTTCTCACTCTAGATTCAATGCTTTTCTTTTTTCTTTTCTCTGTGACAAGCTGCTGAATTCAAATACAAACTAATGTATACAAAGCTACATAGGGAAAAAATCTCTTGAGGATGAGAGTGATTATGTCGATTATTGAACATTCAGAAATGTTTTTTATCTATTACTTTCAGTGTAAACAATGGAAAGCTACACAATATGGGATGGGAAAGTGGAGAACACAGAAACATAAACAAAATAACATGCTTATTCTCAAGAAACTTTGGTTTAGTGTGTGTTTACAAATTCAGGTAAATTAATAAAGTGCAAATTAGTCTAGAATTTCATAAGAGAAGTAGAAAGTTCTAAGAGTCCAATAAAGAATGGACCACTTGAAAAAAGGATTGCAGCAAACATTTTTTTAGAATATGTGGAATTTGATTTAGGTCTTAAAGGATAAGAAGAATACCATCAGGTAAATATGAATGGCAAGATAATTCCAGAAACAGGGCAGAGGATTATAGAGTTCAGAGTAGAATTCAACCCACTTATTTTATAGATGAGAAAACTGAATCCAGAGAATATAAATTCCTTTCCATGCTTATACTACTAGAGAGTACAAGGATTTGAATCCAGGTTTTCTTATGCTAAATCTAACACTGGTTTCCCTGAAAAGACAAGTAATGTGACTGAAGGTAGGATGTGCATTTTAAAAGGACAAAGAATGCTTCAGTTTAGTCAAAGTACAAAATACTTTTAAACCTAGAGGACATTGAAGTCAGATTATGGAGTGTCTGGAATGCAAGCCTAATGACTTTAGATTTTATTGTCATGGGCAATAATATACTAGTATCCAATACCACTGAACATCTTCTAAAAGCATGGTAATTTGAAACTTTATTAAATCATTTACTATGTGGGTGATGGCTTCAATGTGTACTCATTATGAAATGTTGCACAGACATTTTTCCAAGTGCTTTTAAATTGCATTTGAAACCAATGCATATGTGCTAATTTAAATACCTTGATAAAGCATTACCTCTTGGGGGCTCTAAACATGCAGCTCATATATTGACAATGTAAGGTCACAGAACACAGAAAAGGAATTATAAACTCACTTTACTACTGATTAAAATCTAGGATCTACTTCATTAGAAAAGACTAGGAATTCATGTACTGAATCCAGGGGCAACTCTTACTTGAGCTCCATTGTGTCCCTTCTTTACCAGCTGAAGCCATTTATTTTCCTCTTCAAGATACCCCAAACCCTGGTTTCAAATACAATTTTGCATCAATCAGTCATTTAACATGTATGCCACGTATTGGAAACACAAGGAAAAAAATGAAAACAATAGTGATACACAAAGAGCTCAAATAGACAGATGTGTAGGGTTCACAAGACATAATAGTCAATGACTACAATAATCTTTGTTGTTTGATGTGTTTGATAAACCCCAAAACTCCAGCTTCTGGGATAAGAACTATTTCACAAAAATTGCTGGGAAAAGTTGAAAATAGTATGGCAGAAATTAGTCATTGACTCACATCTAACATTCTATACCAAGATAAGATCAAAATGGTTTCATGATTTAAATATGAGAAGTGATACTATAAGCAAATTAGAAGAACAAAGAATTATCTACCTCTCAGATATGTGGAGCAGGAAGGAATTTGTGGCCAAAAAAAACCTGGAGTACAAAATGGATAATTTTGATTATATTAAATTAAAAAGGTTTTAGACAAAACTAATGTAGACAATATTAGAAGGGAAGAAGTAAACTGGGGGAAAAATTTACATCCAAGCATTCTGATAAAGGCATTATTTCTAAAATATATAGAGAAATCATTCAAATTTATAAGAATAAAAGCCATTTTCCAATTGATATATGGTAAAAGGATATGAACAATTTTCAGATAAAGAAATTAAAACCATCTTTAGTCATATGAAAAAATGCTCTATCATTAATGATAAGAGAAATACAAATTAAGACAACTCTGATATACCACTATATAATGCTCAGATTGGCTAATATGACAGGAAAATATAATATGGAATGTTGGAGGGGATGTGGGAAAATTGTGACAATAATACATTGTTGGTGGAGTTGTGAACTGATCTAACTATTCTGGAGAGCAATATGGAACTATGCCCAAAAGGCTAACAAACTGTGCATACCCTTTAATCTAGCAGTGTCTTTACTGGGCCTGTATCCCAAAGAGATAAAAATGGAAAAGGATCCACATATGCCAAAATGTTTATAGCAGTCCTTTTTATAGTGACAAGGAACTGGAAACTGAGAGGATGCTCTTTAGTTGGAGAAAAGCTGAATAAGTTATGGTATATGAATATTATGGAATGTTATTGCTGATCAGCAGGATGATTTAAGAAAGGCCTGGGGAGATTTAAATGAACTGATGCTAAGTGAAATGAGTAGAAGCAGAAAATTGCACACAAGCAACAGCAATATTATGTGATGATCAATTCTGATGGATATGGCTCTTTTTAACAGTAATGTAATGCAAGCTAGTTCAAAGAGTATTATGATGAAGAGAGCCATCTGTACCCAGTGAGAGAACTGTGGGGACTGAGTACAGATCACAACATAGTAGTTTCACTTTTTTTTTGTTGTTGTTTGCTTACATTTTGTTTTCTTTCTCATTTTTTTCTTTTTGATCTTATTTTTCTTGTGCAGCATGATACATGTAGAAATATATATAGAAGAATTGCACATCTTTAACATATATTGCGTTATTTGTCATCTATGAGAGGGGCTGGGGTAAGGGAGGGAGAAAAAAATTTGGAACACAAGGTTTTGCAAGGATGAATGTTGAAAATTATCTATGCATATGTTTTGAAAATCAAAATCTTTAATAAAAAAAAGAAAATAAGATGGAGGGAAATACAGAGCTAGTAATCATAACTGTGAATGGGAATAGGATGACCTCTCCCATAAAATGGAAACAAATAGCAGAGTGGATTAAAAAAAAGAATTCTACAATATGTCACTTACAAGAAACACAACTGACACAGAAAGACACACACAGAGTGAAGATAAAAGGCTGGAACGGAATTTATTATGTTTCAGCTGAAATAAAAAAAGCAGAGGTACCAATTCTTATCTCAGATAAACCAAAAGTAAAAATAGACCCAATTTAAAGCATTAAGGAAGGAAAGTACATCTTGATAAAGAGTACCATAAACAGCAAAGTAGTAATGATACTAAAGATATATGCATGAAACAGTAGAGCAGCCAAATTTCCAGAGATTTTAAGCCAGTTAGAGAAAGACATAGACAGCAAAACTTTATTAATGTGGAACCTCAAATGTCCCCTCTCAGAATTACACAAATCTAACTACAAAATAAACAAGAAAGAAACTAGGGAATTTAATAGAATCATAGAAAACCTAAATATGAAAGGCTTCTGGATAAAAGTGTATTGGGAGAGAAAGGAATACACTTTTTTTCTTAGCACTGCATGACATCTATACAAAAATTGACCATGTATTAGGACATAAAAACCTCACAATCAAATGCAGAGTAAATACTTCCTTTTCAAATGGCAATGCAATGAAAATTATATTCAGTAAAGGACTAGTGAAACATAGGCTAAAAAAATTGGAAATTAAATAATTTAATTCTAAAAAGTGAGTGGGTCAAACAGTAAATCATAGAAACAATCCATGATTCCATCCAAAAGAATGACAATAGGGGTAGAACCAAGCAGGTGGAGTGCAGACATGACTCTGTAACCTCCTCTGATCTCTCAAAACAACAGCAGATTAAGCCTCTGAACTGGTTCTGGAGTGAAAGATTCACCAATACTTGGAATACAACACATTTTTAGCAAAAATTACCTTGGAAGAACTCCAGAGCAGGTCTGTTTCAGACGGGCAGGGGATCAAGGGGTTTGCCATGCTCAGGTGGCAGCCCACAGCCAGAGCAGGAGTATGGGGCTGGAACAGAGTTTGGCAGATTCTAAGCACCTGTGAAGTCCCTGGAGACGCTTGGGCCACTATGCTCTGATTGCGGGCAGGTGCTTTGGCAGATCTGCCTTTTGTAAAAGGTAGATTGAAAACCATTGAGAAGATGGGACCTAGCCCAGCCAGCCCAGCACTGGAAGACAACTAGCTGAACTGCCTTAGGGCAAAGCGGCTGCCACTCCTCTGCTTTAAACAAGACCTCAAACTCTAAAAAATGAGGAAGAAACAGAAAAGATATTTCACCATAGACAGCTTTTATGGAGAGAAAGAAAAAGAGACCTCAGATCCTGAGCTTCCTAAATGCAAAGCAACTTCAGAAGAAGCCACAAAATGAGACATGAGCTGTTCCCCATTTCACAAGGATTGCCTAGAAGATTGCATAAAGAATCTCAAAAGAGACTTAGATGAAAAATGGAGAAATTAATTGAGATTAGTGCAAAAAGGATATAATGCCCTACAAAAGAGATATGAAAAAGACACCAATTCACTGAAAAATAAAATTGGTGAAATGGAAAAAGACACCAACTCACTGAAAAACAAAAATGGTGAAATGGAAAAAGACAATAACTCACTAAAAAACAAAATTGCTGAATTGGAAAAAGATTGCAATGAACAAAAAAATTCAAATGGCCAGTTACAAAAAAGAGCTAAAAAAGCTAACTGAAGAAAATAATACATTAAAAATTAGAATTGAACAAATGGATCAATTAAAGTTCAAGAATCAGTCAAACAAAAACAAAAAAAAATGAAAAAAATAGAATATATGAAATATTTCCTATGAAAAACAACTGATAAGCAAACTGATCTAGCAGAGATAATCTAAAAATTATTGGATTTTCTGAAAGCCATGAAGAAAAAAATAACCTAGATGCCATCTTCCAGGAAATCATGAAAGAAACCTGCCCTGATGTTTTAGAATCAGAGGCAATATCGCCATCAAAGGAATTCACCGATCACCTCCTGAAAGAGACCCAAAAATTAAATCCCCAAGGAATACCATGGCTAAATTCTAGAACTGTCACACCAAGGAAAATATATTGCAAGCAGCTGGAAAGAAATAATTCAAATAACGAACAACTGTATTAGAATCACACAATATGTGTCTGCTTCCACGTTAAAAGATCAAAGGGCCTGGAATCAGATATTATGAAAGGCAAAGGAACTTGGATTACATCCAATAATAAGTTATCCAGCTAGCATGAGCATTATCTTCCAGGGAAGAGATGGTCATTCAATGATATAGGTAAATTTCACCTATTTCTACTGAAAAG
>JAJPUD010018851.1:0-27736 GCA_023553655.1 Myrmecobius fasciatus | reverse complement strand
CCCCCGTCCCCTCCTAACATGTGTCAGAGGTGGCTCCGAGCCCCCGTTCTCTCCTGCCTCCCAGCTGGATGTCTGAATACATGTGTGGGTTTTGGGGGGGAGGGGGACTCTGCAGTAGATGGGGGCTGCCTGGACATGTGTGTAGGGGACTCACTCAAACCAAAGCTCGATTACCCTCCTGAGTCCCCCGAGGACGGGCTCCCCGTTCTCAGCAGTCAAGTGCATTCATCCTTTCTCTAAGCAGCGCTTCGTTCCTTTTTTAAACTGTATAATTTCTGCCTGATTGTAATGGCATATTTTAAAATTACCAGAAATCAAAGCCGGAAAATGGATACTGTGGCTTTTATTGCCAGCCCGAGCTGCATTAACACAGCCTGTAATGTGGGGAATAAAAACAGCCCCTCCCCTCCCCCTCCCTCTTTTTTTCTTTTTTTCTTTTCTTTTCTTTTTTTTTTTTTTTTTTGAGACAGTAATAGGAGAAAATTGGTTTTGAAACTGAATAAAAGTCCCTTTCAGAGGAAATCATTTCTTTCACGGCACCTTTGCTGAAAGTAGAATAGGGATAATGAAAGGTAGTTCTGTGATTGTCTCTCATTGGCGGTGAGTGAGTTAGCAGGGCTAGGACAGATGGAAGTCTCAGCCGGTCCATCTCGGCTCGTCTAAGGCTCGGGAAATACAAGATTGCAATAATTGCCTCGTAACAAGGAGCTTGTTGTGAAATTAGTATCTTAAGGAAGTCGTGGAAAAAAAAGGCTTTTCCTCATGAATACTTCATTATTAGCAGGGGCCTTACAATTTCAGGCTGCAGACACCTGTTTAGTATTAAATAACTTTCCTTTCTTCCCCATCCTTCCCCCTTCCATCATCCCCTCCCATCATCTCCCCCCCCATCTCCCACTCCCCATTCTTCCTTTTACCCAAATCTAGGATTATGTTTACAGAGCTCTGCTCTTGGCAATAGCAAGTTTTCCATTTCCCTCCTTCACCAGGAAGGGCTTTGGGTGGGGGAGTCCTGAGTGGGGAGGGGGGGGGGCCTGGGGGAAGGGGCTTTCAGAACTAGGAATCCCAGTACCTAGGACAAAGTGAATTAATTCTCAAAGGGGCAGGGGTGGATAATGGCCCGCACAGGCAAGCCCTGGTACAGGAGGGCTGAGTGAGGGACTCAGGGCAAGGAAGAGGTCCTCCCTTTACACAGGGAGGGCCACAAGGTACCAGGATGGCCGTCTCCACACGATCTTGCCCTAGATGGCAGAACACGGGGCAAAGCCCCGTCCATCCCACCCTAGTTACAGTAGGGCCGGCCAGAAATACCTCTAGTGCAAAAGCGGCCAAAAAGGGACCTCGGGTATCACTCATGGATGGGGAAATTATGTCACAGGGTGGGGAAGAGACTTGCACAAGGGGGAAACCCAGGATTTGAATCCAGGATCTCTGCCTCCCGTCCAGTTTTCTTTCAGCCAGAGCAGGATCTGTGCTGATTGAGTATCAGACTTTCTGGGGACCTGGGAGATCATCAGGTCTGATCTTATTTTACAGATAGGAAAGTGACCGGACTTTGGAACTTCAAACAGAAGGCAGCATTCGGACCTTTGTTTTCTCGAACTTATTTAAAAGGGGCTCAATGAGAGCATAAATGATACCTTCCATCGGAAATCTTGGACCCTCCGGGGACCCACCCTTATTGTTCTCTCCCCCGGACTGTTAGATCGGAGATCTGAAGCTTTATTCCAGAGCCGAGTTCGGATTAAACAAGACTCTTCTTGCGTTGTGTTGTTCTTATTAATAATAGCAATCACACATTAGGTGTGTGCAGAGCTCTTCAAAGCACTCTCCTTCCTATCCCCTGATTTGGCCCTGGCAAGAAGCTTATGATGTAGCTTAGGGTATCATTAAGCCCACTTTACAGATGAAGCCACTGAGGCCCTGAGAGTCGCAACTTGCCTGCCATGAAACCCGTCTAATTAGTAGCTCAGCCCAGATGAGACCTCAGATCTCCCAGCCCACAAGCAGTTACTTGCCCCGGAGGCGGTCTGGCCTCCTCAGCCAGCCCACTGGCAGGCGGCCTTCCAGCACTGCTGTCTGTGAGTCAGGGGGCAGCCGAGAGGAAGGTCGGGGGGTCCGCCGCCTCCTCTGCCTCCCCCATTAGAACGAAGCGAGCACCTAAGGAGCACTCTCCAGCCTCAGTTTCCTCATCTGTAAAAGCCACTTCCAGCTCTTAATCTGTGATCCCTCTAGTCGCAGACCCTCATTTTAATGGATGAGGAAACTGAGTCCGGGGAAGTAATGGATTCCCCAAGCACCTTGAGGCTGAACGGAGCTTCAAGGCCAGTGATATCTTCCAGAGCCACGTCTCTCTCGCACCTGTATCCCCCCTCTCCTGGGCACTGGGCATTTATCCCCACCTTTCCCAGCCTGGGCAGCTGCCTGGCACAGTGGAGAGAGAGTCAGGAGGGCCAGAGTTTAAAGCCAGCCTTTATTGGCTGATCCTGGGTGAGTCGCTCACCTCTGTCTGCCTCAGTTTCCTCATCTGTAAAATGAGCTGGAGAAGGAAATGGCCAACCAGCCCAGCATCTCTGCATGGGGTCATAGAGAGTCAAACATGGCTGACACGGAACCCAAAACTCCCTCGACCCTTGAGATAATACACGTCTTGCTACGTCGTGCGATAGATCCAACAAGGCATGTAGTAAGCCCCTGCTGTATGCATGTTCTCCAGGAGGAATAAGAGAAAGGGGTCAAAGACCACTGGCTGCCCAGATGCCTCCCATCCCATGGGAGTCCATGCTCCCAGTGACCAACACTGACCCCCAGGATGGTCTCCAAGGAAGCCCCGGCTGGTCGCCTGGCACTCAGGGGCCTTCCCCCACCCGCTTGGGGGGAGGTTGTTCAGCCTGAGGCTGGGGTCTGCGGGCTCAGATGCCAGCCCCAGCCCCTCACGCTGCTCCCACTTCTCCACATCCTCGCTGGCCCGCTTTGCCACCCTGTGCCCATGTCAGAGGCTTCGCGTTCTTGCTCCTGTATGCCCTTCTGTCCTCCAGATGCTGCTGCCTCCAACCTTTCGGGGTCCCCGTGATCCCCCCTCCTGACTCCATCACTTCCCACATGTGGTGTGTCCCCAGCTGTCCCCGATGAGACTAGGAGTGCCTGGAGACCAGGAACCACGTTTGTTGTGGGGAACGTTACCTTTCCTGAAATCCCCATAATTAATAGTGTGCCCTTAAGCAATGGGACTTGAATGAAGGAATGAGTGAGTGAATGAATGAAAGAGTGAATGAATGCTGCAGGGAAGCTTGTACCATCCCAGGGGAATATATACAGCCTGGGGGTAGAGATTGTACTGGTACTGGGTAGCTAGGTGGTACCACGCATAGAGTGCTGAACTTGGAGAGTGCTGGGACAGGAAGGGAAGAGCAGTAGGCATTTATTAAGCACCTATCGTGTGCCATGCAGTGTGTTAAGCACCATTAAAATATTTCATTTGATCCCACAAGCCTGTTTTTATCTTCATCATACAATCGGGGGAAACTGAGGCAGATAGTGATTAAGTGACTTACTTAGGGTTATGAAGCTAAAAAGTCTGTCTTAGCACTAGGGGCCTCCTTCAGCCCCTCCAGCGGGCATCAAGCCCCCACCTGAGCATCTTGGGGTGCAGGGGATCCAGAGGGCTGAGTTTCAAGTCAGAGGGGGTATGTTCCAAATCTGGCCCTCTGGGGCCTCGGGTCAGACTCTTCCCATCTCTGAGCATCAGGCGGACCTCTCTGAAGGTGGAGGATGTGGACTAGGAGACAGCTAAGGTCCATTCTGACCATGATACAGCATCCGCGTCGTCCCCCAGACCCCCCGGCCTGACCGGGGCCTCTGTGGCGGGCACTCGTACATCGCTTTGCCCAGAGCGGGCTCCGTGGTGATGACCCATGGGCCTGGTGCCCGCGGCCCAGACTGAGGGCTGGCCGTCAGGGGCAGGGCTCGACCTGTGGCTGGGATGAGGGCTTAGTCACTGACCAGAGTCCTGTCTGTGGCTGAGACGGGGGTACAATGTGTGGCCTGGGTGGGGGCCCACGGGGGCTAGGTTCTAATGATAGGACGGTAATAATTGCACCTCTCTCTCCAATGAGATCACCCGCGTCTGGCACCCCACAAACACCCCACTTAGGAGAGGGGCTCAGTCTCGCCACCAAACAAGGCCAGCCAACTCCAAGAGCCGCGGGAGGGAAACGCCATCCACAGCCAGAGAGAGAACCACAGAGGGTGAATGTGGATCAAAGCAAACTCTTTTCACTTTGGGTTTTCTTTCTTTCTCACGGTTTTTTCCCCTTTTGGTTTGATTTTTCTTGTACAACGTGACAGATACGGAAACATGTTTACAAGGATTATACATGTTTAATCTATACGGGATTATCTGCTGTCTTGGGGAGGGGGGAAGTAAGAGAGGGAGGGAGAACAATTTGGAACACAAAGTCTTAGAAAAATCAGGGTTGAAAATAAAATACTATTAAAAAATAAAAATGAAATAAAAGAGAATCTCAGAAGAAAAAAAACCCCAAGGCCCAAAGTTGCGTCCAGTCCAGCTGAGGACACCCTGACCCTGCGGAGGGGACCAGAGGAAAAGACACGCTTGTTCTCTGTGCTCCTAGAGGAGACAGAATGATGGTGGGGGGATGGGGGGAAATGGAGCAGAGGGAACCCCAAGAGCTGGAGGCAGCCCAAGATGGGCACTGGGCCAGAGACAGCCCACACTCAGCCACAGCATGGGCCCAAACCAGATGAAAGTATTGCTGGGAAATACTGAAGAAAAAAAGTAAAAATACAGCGTAACATGGTTCGGATTCTATTGGAAAAGGACGTCAGTGTGTTGGAAGCTCCCATCTTCCGTGGGAGGCTGACCCCCTCATGTAAATTGAGGCCCTCAGGGGAAGGTTATTGCTCAAGGTCACACATGCAATCTATGGCCAAGCTGGGATTTGAACTCAGGCCTCTGCCTCCAGATCTCAGGATCTTTGGTGGAGGAGGGAGGAGAGAGATGCAAAAGGAGATGAAGAAGGAAGGAAGAGAAGAGGAACTGAAGGAAATGGACTATAGAGAAAGAAGGAAAGATGGCAGCTGGGGGCAAATCCTGCCTCAGTCCTCAGCTTCCACAACTGTGAAATGGGTATAATAGTAGTACCTGTCTCTTAGGGCGAATATTATGATAGAGCCTGGAAAGGGCTCGGCCAGCCTTGAAGCACCATATAAATATTGGCTATTGTAGTGGAGTCGGGGGGACATGAGATCAAGTGAAAGTCAAATGTCAGCAAAGGAGGGGGCCACGGAGCACAGCTCTGACAGGTTGGGACCTGAGGATGTGGGGGCTGGGGGCCACAACCCTCCTGTACCTTGACAGACCTTGAAGAGCCTGTAAATGGAGTTGAGGTAGAGTGGGGATGATAGGAGGTGACTAAGGTGAGGGCGCAGCATGGGCCTGGTGGCAAGTCCGGGGTCTCTTTCCCAGCTCTAATCCTCACTCAGTCTGTGACTAGACATGTGGCACGCCATTTCTGAGGTTCAGTTTCTTCATCTGAAAAATGAGGGTAACCTCCCACACATACCTTGTACTGTGCCCACTAAAAGTTGATTTGAGGAATCAGTTATGTAAACTGGAGACCATTTTTAGACAGAAAAAAGCCTCTAGAAGGGGCTCCCAATGGAGCCCAATGTTTTGGGGAGGTCAGTCCCACATCTTCTTCTGTGACACAGTAGGGGGGAAAGGCCTGGGAGTTGGGGAGCTCCATTCTATCTCAGAATCGAAACATCCTTGGGCCTTGGTTTCCCCATCTGTCAAATAGGGAGGGAGGGGTTGGCTCATAATTTAGGAGAGTGGTGGTCCTTGAAGCATCAACAAACATCTCCTGGCTTAATCCCCTCTTTTTTTAATAGATGAAGGTGAAAGGACTTAGGGTATGGTCCAAATGAGGGGGAGCATTTGAACCCAGGCCCTCTGGCTTCATCTAGAAGCAAGCCTCCCACCTCAGAAGAAGCCTGGTGGACTCTGGCTGTAGAATGGGGTGTAGGTCACAACAGGATGCTGTATTTTATTCAATCACACTTATTTGTTACAAGGGACGGTTCTCTTCTTAGTAGGGGTGGGGAAGAGTTTGAACAAGAGGATCAATGAAACAGTTATTTTAAAAATAAATAAAAACACTGGATTTGGTGTCAGAAGGTCCGGGCTCAAATGCTAGGCCTACCACTTACTGTATTTCTGTGACCCTGGACAAGCTGTTTTTGTCTGTGGGCCTCAGTTTTCTTATCTATAAAATGGGAGAGTTGGACTGATGAAATTAAAGATTTCTTAGACTTGAGTTCCGAGGTCTTCCATTCTTCCAGTTTGAGCTGAATTAGAAATGTCTCTCCCCGCTCCCCTGGCCTATAGCTGCAGCCCTCCAGTAACCAGCTCTTCTCTTACCTTGCAGTGTGACAGAGCTTCGTGAGCCCCAGGCCCCAGCTCCATCTCCACCATGTTGGCCTGTCTGCAGCGGACCCAGAACCCACCCCCTCAGCACCTCCCCTGCCCCAACAAGACCCTGGAGCTCCGCAAATGTAAGTGTGGGGATTGGGAGGGGCGGAGGGGAAGCCCCTGGACCCTGGACAGATTCACACCTGCCCATGTTTGGGAGAAACAGTATCCCTGCATCCCCACCGGGCCTCCTCTGGGGGGAGATCTCAGCCCCAGAACTCGGACCCCTGGGGGCCAACCTTCTGTCTGTACCATTCACTTTCATCTGATGTGGAACAGGCCATCTCTGGCATTAACCTCCGTCCTTTGTAAAATGAGATTAGTCTAGAAAATTTCTTAGGGAGAACAGGAGGTGCCTTAATTTGAAGGGGACCTGAATTCAAATTCCAGCTCTGCCTCTTATTGCTTTCCTGGCCTGGAGAAGTGGCTTAAAAGTGACTGTAAAATGTGGGAGGTGGGGGTGGGGAAGAACTAACTCAGATCCCAGATCTTGCTTCTCGAATATTTGGGTAATTTATTTCTACATAGTTGGTTTCTTTTGTAATCTTCTGAATTTCATCTCAGGCATTGAAAAAGATGAGAAAGGCTCTCTAGGCTTCCCAGACTAGATAATGTCGAAGGCTGCTTTCAGCCTTCTCTCTCTCAACCTTTGCTAATTTTATTTGTCCCCCATTTAGTCCAATATAACCCATTGCTTGCTGGATCGATTTTAGTCCTCTGTGGTTTCATCTGTATAATGTCAGATATATGTATAGTATACAGATAGTGTATGCATACAGATAATGTATAGTAACACCTCACCTACCCAGACAGGGCCTGAGCCTCGTGGTTTTTAGGTCCTTTCTGCTCTAAAATCATTCTATCTGAACTCCAGTATGGCCCAGGGAAAAAAGGAAGGATGTGTTAATAATTGGAGATGCCTGATGTGCTATGGCATGGCTAGTTTATTGAAGCACCGAATTTCTCATTCATTGAACTCTGCCCGCTGGATGACCAGGATTCCTGCTTTGAGCAGGAGGCTCTGCTCAGTTCAACTACATTGTGCTGAGAACTGGGGGAAAGACAGAGCTTGGGATCAAAGAAGGAGGAATCTCAGAGGGTCACATGGGCAAAGGGTCTTACATCAAAGAGCCCCAGATAGCAGAGCTTAGTCAGGTAGCCAGTAAACACTTAGCAAGGCCTACTGTGTGCCAGGCACTGGGGATACAAAAAGAAGTCTGCCCTGCTCTCCGAGACCTTACAATCTAATGGGGAAGGTAATAAGCAAAGTTAAATGCAGGATAAAGAAGAAATAGAGTGAAGGAAGCAGAATGGAAAAAGTGGGATTTGAAGGAAGCCAGGAAGCAGAGAGGAGTAGAGAGAGCATTCTGGGGAAGGAAGACAGCCAGAGAGAATGCCTGGAGCTGAGAGGTAAAGAGTCCTGCCAGGAGCTCAGTGCCACTGGATTAAAGAGGACATGTTGAGGAGTGATATGTGATAAGACAGGAAAGGTGGAAGGAGACTCGGGATGAAACAGGAATCTATGCTCCTGGAGGTGATAGGGAGCCACTGCAGTTTATTGAGAAGGGGAGTAATAGGAACAAATCTGCACTTTATCCCTTTAATGGTTAGAGGATGGAGTAAAGTAGGGAGAGACTGAAGGCAAGTGGACCCTCCCACAGACCCTCACAGCAGTATGAGATGATAGAGGTCTGCACCAGAGGGTGAGCAGAGAAGGGGGTCCATTGGAGAGAAGCTGCAGAGGTGGAACTGATGAGAGATGCAGTAGAGGTGAAATTGATGAGAGATGCTGCAGAGATGAAACTGATGAGAAATTCTACAGAGGTGAAACTGATGAAAGATGTGGAGGTGAAACTGATGAGAGATGCTTCAGAGATGAAACTGATGAGATGCAGTGGAGGTGAAACTGATGAGAGATGCTGCAGAGGTGAAATTGATGAGAGATGCTACGGAGATAAAACTGATGAGAGATGCTACAGAGATAAAACTGATGAGAGATGCTACAGAGATAAAACTGATGAGAGATGCTACATAAATGCATCTGATGAGAGATGCTGCAGAGATGAAACTGATAAGAAAGAGATGCTACAAAGATGAGACTGACAGCCTTCAAAAGGTATATGGTCACTTTTTGTGAGATGCAGTAAAGGACAAAGTTAGAGCTGGGAGGGCCCTTAGAACAGAGAATGTCTTGGCTCTCTTCAACAATGAAATGTTTCAAACCAGTTCCAATTGTTTAGTGAAGAAAGCCATTTACATCCAGGGAGAGGCATGTGAAATATGGACCACAACATAACATTTTCATGCTCTCTATGGCATTGTTTCCTTTCTCTGATTTTTTTTCTTATAGATACGATTTTTCTTGCACAACAATGATAAGTGTGGAAACATGTATACATATATTCAATTTGTCAAGTATTTTAACAGAATTAGCATGTAGTGGACTTCCTGCCATCTAGGGGAGGGATGGGGAGTAGGGGGGAAAATTTGTAACAGAATAAGGGTCAATGTTGAAGAATTACCCATACATATGTTTTGCAAATAAAAAGTTTTAATAAAAAAAAAAAGAACAGAGAATGTCAGAGCTAGGAGAGGCTGTCAGAGGTAGAGGGGCCTAAAAAGATTCTCCAGATCCAAAGTTCTTAATTAGAGTCCACAGGGCTCTGTGAATTGGCTAGTGAAAATCATGTCTTTATGCCCCTTGGTTTCCTTTGTAACCCCCTGAATTTTATTTGATATATTTAATTTTGTCCTTCTGAGAAAGGGTTCCCAGACTTTATCAGGCTGATGGTTACAGGAGTCCACGATAATAAAAAGCCCCTCCCTGGTCTGCTCCATGCCTCTCATTTTGCAGAAACTCCAGAGGCTAGCCCAAGGTGCCTCTGGGGATGAGCTCCCTAAAGTGCCTGAGATGGGGGAAGGGGGGGAAGGAAGAAGGAAAGGGAGGATAGAGACAGGGACAGGAACATGAAGAGGGACAGGAAAGGGAAGAAGGGCAAGGAGGACCTGAGATGGGAGGGGCTGGGGCAGCTGGGTCTAGAACTGCTTCCTTTGCTTGCAGAGGAGAATCAGCTGTTGGCCCACCCTGGCACACTGCCCCCCCCCCCAGCCTGGACCCAGAGCTCTGGGCAACTTGGATTTTTCTAGACTTATTGAAAGTGACATTGACTTACCAGGTAATTAAAGAGACCAGGAAAAGAGAGGAGGGAGGAAGGGATGGAGAGATAAGCAAATTAAACAGGCGGCCTCAGGCCTTCCCACAAGTGCCCCAGCTCAGCTGGTGACCAAAACAAGCAGGCCTGGTCTGGCTTAATGAGTGAGAAAGATCTGTTCCCCTCATTGTCCCTCTCCCCAGTGGGGCACAGGCAGGGGCAGCATCCCCCCCTTCACTATAGACTGACTCTCCTCCCTCCAACGAGGCACAGGCAAGGGCAGCATCCTCCCCTACTCCCCAAGTCCAGATAGGGGGTGCCAAGTGAGGGCCTGTCACCACTCAGCTCACTCTCAAACCCTCGAGGCCAAGGGATGGGGGGAGCTCATGTCCTGGCCCACCTCTCAGCAGAGGCAATACCGATAGGAGGCCTAACCCCAGAGCTCTACTCTACTCTTTATCCCTCCATCCAGCCACCTTCCCCTTTGAGCCTCAGTTTCCATTTCTGTAAAAAATGAGGAGACAAGACTCGATGGTTTTTGAGGTTCCTTCCAGCTCTGAGTCAGCATACTACGAATCTTGAATTAGAAGGAGCCTCTGGGTTCTAGGACATCCCTTGCAGGACTGAGACCCCACAGGAAGTGACCTGGGATCCCTTAGTAAGGCTGTAGCCTGTGCCCTCTGCCTTTGAGCACCGAGGAGGGAGAAGGGCAGATCTGGGCAGATGCTCCTCCCCACCCCGACACCCCTTCTCCAAAAGACTCCGGAGCAGCACAAGCCTGATCTCCTGGACCTTGGCCCCCGTGTCCCCCGTGCAGTGCTTTACAAGAGCCAGACCAGGTTCTCAGGCGGGGCCATGCCAGGTCAGGCCCAGCTGGCATGGCTGGTAAATCCTATTAGTCTGCCAGGCCTTTGATTAATTTGGGGAGAATCTCACTCAAAGGTGAGGTGACTCACTTCCCTGCCCGAGGGCCGCTGGCATGGAGGGATCCCGGGGCAGCCCTCCCACTGCCCCGCCTTGTCCTGAATTGACTCCCCTAGCCCTCCCCCTCCCCCACCTCCCTGATGAATGTCTGCTTTTCTTCCAAACTTGACCTTGGCCGGTCCTTCCCAGGTAGCTCCGATCTCCCCAGGGAGATGGGAGACAGGTTGGCAGCCCGCAAAGAGCTCCAGAACGAGGCTTTTTCCGGCAGAGAGCTAGTCCAAACCCTCCCTCCTGTTTGGCCAAGGAAGGAATTGAGACCCACAGTGGGGAACCACTCGTCCAAGATCTGCCTTTGGACCCCAGCCTGGGGTCTGAGAAATTGGGGATGGGGAAGGAGGGGGGAGGAGCCAGAAGGGAGTGACATTGTGGCTAAGGACACAGTGTGGGGGAGAGCAGGTCCTGGGGCCCAGATGCTGAGTTCCCATCTGCGTACCTCCCCTTCTGCCTCCATCCTCTTTCTCTTGGGAGAACTGCTCTGGCTGGACTCAGCCCTCCTTCTCTAAGACAGGTGAAGAGGAGACATTCAGCAAAGACAGTTGGCCCATGGCAGGAATGGGGCTCTCCTCCCTCACGCCACCTCCTGCTAGCCCACCCCAAGAGGTAGGAGCTCTCCCCAGGCTTCTGGTGCCCTCCTCCCCGCCGCTTGGCTCCAGGAGAGCAGAGCCTCCTGGGACACAGTCCTGTTTATTTCAGCTGTGTGGGGCTTTCTCTCTAATAAATATTTGAATTTATTGTAATGCTATTGATATATAAACTTTGAGTCATCTGCAGCTAAAAATAAGGACCACTTGGAGAGCGGGGCCTCCAGCTCTGAAGGCCAAATGCCGCTCTGAAGGCCAAACACCGCTCTGATGGTATGTTTCCCAGCCAGCCCAGAGAGTGACGGCATCTTTGCCTGGTATCTTAGACCATTCCCCCTGGGGAGAGTCTGCCCCCTTGGGCTACCACAAAGGCTGACCAGAAGCGGTCCTCCCAGAGCCCCTGCGCCAAACTAAGAAGGCGGAGGGAGCCCCAGAGGTCCTAGATGTAGAACTGAGAGGGACCTGGGAGGGCCGGCAGCTCAAACCCCTTTTTACCGAGGAGGAAGTTGTCAAGTCTTTCTCAGGGGATCCTTTGCTACAATGTTGCTATGGTTGGGTACAATGTTCACCTGGTTCTGCTGACTTCACGTTGCATCAGGTCATATAAGTCTTGTCAGGTTTTTCTCATCATTTCTCATAGCACAATCGTATTCTGTTACAATCCTGTACCACAACTTTTTCAGCCATTTCCCAACTGATAGACACTCCCATAATTTCCATTTCTTTGCCACCCCAAAAGAAGCATCTATACTTTTTTGTGTATAAATAGGTCTTTCCCCGCCCCTTTTTTTTTTTTTTTTTTTTTGCTCTCTGATATTCGGACCTAGTAGTGCCGTTGCTAGACCAGAAGGTGTGCATAGTTTTGCAGCTCTTTGAACATAATCTCAAATTGTTCTTCAGACTGGTCGGATCAGGTCACACCCCCATCAACTCTACTTAGTGTCTCCGTTTCCCCATATCCCCTCCAACATTCATCATTTTCCTTTTCTGTCATATTAGCCAATCTTGTAGATGGGAGGTTATTTTATTTTAATTATTTTAATATTATTTTAATTTGTATTTCTCCAATAAAATAATGATTTAGAGATAGCTTTGATTTCTTCTTCTAGAAACTGCTTTGCTCATATCCTTTTACCATTTATAAATTAGAGAATGGCTCTTATATTTGTAAATTTAACTCAGTTTTTGATATATATGTGAGAAATGAGACCTTTATCAGAGAAACCTATTATAAATTACACACTCACACATACATACACATACACACATAGAGTTTTCTGCTTTCCTTTTAATTTTAGATGTGTTTGGTTTTATTTGGGCAAAATCTTTTTAATTTCATGTTATCAAAATTATCCATTATACTTCATGTGATCCTTTTTATCTTTTATTTGATCATAAACTCCTCCCTTATTTATAGCTCTGACAGGAAAATTTTTCCAGGCCCCCCCTAATTTATTTATGATATCACCCTTTATGTCTAAAAATCATTTCTCCATTTGCCAAATTGCTTTCTAGTTTTCCTAGCAATCTTTGTCACATAGTGAATTCTTGCCCCCAAAGCTTGGACTTTTAGGTTTATCAAACATGTTACTGTGATCATTTACTATTGTATATTGTGTACTTACTCTATTCCATTGATCCAGTACTTTATTTCTTAGCCAGTTCCAGTTGTTTCAGTGATTACCACTTTGTAATAGAATTTGAATTCTGGTACCACTCAGCCACTTTCCTTCACATTATTCTTGAGCTTTTGTTCTTCCAGATTTTGTTATTATTCTTTCTAGAGCCATAAAATAATCCTTTGGTAATTTGATTGGTATGATACTGCATAAGCAAATTAATTTCAGTAAAATTGTCATTGTATTATATTGGCTCAGTCTATCCATAAGCAATTTATTTTTCTCAGGTTGCTTAGACTTGTTTTTATATGTGTGAAGTGTTTTATAATTGTATTCATATAGTTCCTGGATTTGTCTTGGCAGGTAGACTCCCAAGTATTATTTCTAGTGAAATTTGTCTTTCTATCTCCTTCTACTGGGTTTTTGGTTTTTTTTTGTTTTGGGGGGGTAATATATGCCGATGATATGAATTTGTTTTATATCCTGCAATTTTGCTAAAGTTGTTCATTGTTTCAACCAGTTTTTAGTTGCTTCTCTAGAATTCTCTAAGAATACTAACATATCATCTGCCAAGAGTCACAGCTTTGTTTTCTCATTGCCTGTTTTAATTCCTTCCATTTCTTTTTTTCTTCTCTTATTGCTATGTCTAACATTTCTAGAACAATGTTTAATAATAATGGCAATAATAGATATCCTTATTTCACCCTTGATCTTACTGAGAAGGCTTCTACTTTATCTCCATTACAAATAATACTTGCTTTTTGTTTTAAACAGATACTACTTGTCATTTTAAGCTCCATTTATTCCAAAACTTTCTGGAGTTTTTAATAAAAATGGATATTGTATTTTGTAAAAAAAAAAATCTTTTTCTGCATCTATTGAGATAATCATATGATTTTTGCTGGTCTTGTTATTGATTTGGTCATTTATATTTATTGGGTTTTCCTGATTGAACTAGCCCTGAATCCCCAGTATAAATCCTAGCTATGAAGTAATAGTAATTTGTGATATAATTCAGCAATCTCCTTGCTCAGATTTTATTTGAAATTTTTGTATTAATAATCATTAAGGAAAATCTTTTGATTTTTTTTCTCTGTTTTTGCTCTCCCTAGTTTTGGTATCAAAACCACATTTGTGTCATGACAGAAATTTGTATAGATCTCCTTCTTTACCTGTTTT
The DNA here is from genome assembly GCA_023553655.1 of Myrmecobius fasciatus. Lineage (NCBI taxonomy): Eukaryota > Metazoa > Chordata > Mammalia > Dasyuromorphia > Myrmecobiidae > Myrmecobius > Myrmecobius fasciatus. The sequence goes on along the minus strand of JAJPUD010018851.1, from coordinate 13,728 downwards.
TTTCAAATGGTTTATATAGAGTGTTTGGTAGAATTCACTTGTAGCCCACAGTTCTTCATCTCTTTGACCTGAACCCCTAGGACAGTGTCTGGTGAAGCACAGAAGGGCCTCTCTTCAGAATAATTTTTTAAATGCATAAAATAAATGAAAGCCAAGAATATTGAAGTATGATTATCCCAAAAATGTTAAGGTCAAAGACTCCAGTTTAAGAACTTTTCTCTCCTCTCCTCTCTTTCTTTCTCTTCCTGTCCTCTCCTACCATCTGTTGTTCTTCCTTTTCCCTTCTCCTCCCCTCTTCTTCTTTCCTTTTCTCTCCCCTCCTTGCTTTCCCTCTAATAGTAGAAGGGAGCATTTTAGCACAAGGAGAGATGGCCAATTTGTTTTGTCTTCCCAGACTGCTCCTTGGGGCAGGCTGCTGTTACTGACAGCAGGAGCTCGTAGGTTATTTGAAGATTTAGAGCTGGAAAATTTCTCTCATTTTACAGATGAGGAAAGTCCACTCGTTTTACAGCTGGGTAAACCGAGGTTCGGAAAGACGGAGTAACAGGCCCAAGATCACACAGGTGGCTAGGGGCCAATGGATAGAGTGCTGCACTCAGGATCAGGAAGACCTGAGTTCTCCTTTACCTCAGTTTCCTCCTCTGTAAAATGGGGATAATATTAGTTCCTATTTCACAGGTAGGAGATACCTGTTCTCCCACCTCCCAGGTGAGAAGCCAGTGAGGTAACCTTTGCAAACCTTAGAGGTCCATACAAACCTGAGCTATCATGCTCCAACTACTATCAAGTTGGAGCCCTGGAATCCCCTTGGACCCAGACTCCCAATTCAGTACTGGCCAGCACGGGGCAGGAGGAAAGGGAACGGGCTAGGGCCGGGCCGAAGGCTCCCCCAGGTAGTCCCTTTTCTCCCCGGTTTTCCTGGCACTGTCTCAGCCCTTCTATTGTATTGTGTGAGGGAGCCTTCCCTGTCTTCATGTAATGGCAGTAATAATAGCTGACATTTCTGGAGCGCTTTGCAGGTGACAAAGCCCTTTCAAGGAGATTATCTCATTTGATCCTGTGAGGGAGGCAGGGCAGGGATTATCCCGCCCCACTCTGCAGAGAGAGACCAAAGCTCACGGGAGAGGGATTGGCTCTCCGTGCCTAGCACAGGGCCCCTGCCTGAGCAGATGCTCCGCCAGTGACCGCTGAGGGGAGGGGAGGACAGATGAGGAGAAGGGAGGGGGAGACAGGAGGGGAGGGCGGAGGAAGAAGGGATATAGGGGGCGGAGAGGAAAGGAGAAAAGGGAGGAGAGGGAAAGAGAGGAGGGGAGGGGGGAGAAAAGGAAAGGAGAGGAGGGGAGGAGATGGAAAAAATAGAACAGATGGCAGGAGAAGAGAAGAGGAGGGGGAAAGAGGAGGGGAGGGGAGAGAAAAGGAAAAGAGAGGAGGAGAGAGAGAAAAGGAAAGGAGAGGAGGGGAAGAAAGGGAAAGAAGAACAGATGGTAGAAGAGGACTGGAGAGAGAGAGGAGGGGAGGAGAGAGAAAAGGAAAGGAGAAGAGGAGAGGAGAGGGGAAAAGAAAAAAGAATGGATGGTAGGAGAGGACAGGAGGAGAGGGAAATAGAGGAAGAGAAGGGAGAGAAGCCCCTCACCTTAACCTAAGGTGGGTGTATCTGTGTATCTGTGGTCAAGTCCCTCCCCATCTGTGAACCTCAGTTTCCCCACATGAAAACTGAATGACTTGCGTTGGGATCAGAGGTTTTCAGCCTGTGAACTTGGGTTTGTTTGGTTGTTTTTTTTTTTTTTTTTAATTATCTAGATAACTATGTTAGAATAGGTTTTCTTGATAATGGCTCACTTTAATCAAGAGTAGTTGGAAGCCTCCCCCTTCCCAATCCTTTCTAAGGAGCTCCCACTCCTTCAGGTCAGTCCCCTAGAGAAAGCTAGGGGTTATTGCCGCAGGCTATGTCTTTTCCATTTCTGTTAATAAAATACGGAAGAAAGAAAACAATTTACAATTCCAATAAAATTCAAACAAATCTTTGCCTGCTGAGCAGATGTAATTATTGAGCTGTTATTGAGGGCAGCCTGAGAAATGGAAGGTAGGCCCAGGTCCCGAGTCATCCTCCTCCAATAAAGGTGGAGGAAGTGGAGAAGGAGAAGGACACCAGAAAGGGGCCAGAGAGAGACAGCTAGAGATGAGGATGGAGACACAGAGAGACAGCCACACATGGAGACATACAGGCATAGAGAGAACTGGGGGAGACACAGGGGAGGGAGAATGGACAGATGGAGAGAGACAGAAAGGCATGGAAGCCATAGATGGATGGATGGATGGATGGATGGATGGATGGATGGATGGATGGATGGATAAATGGATGAATGGATGGATGGATGGATGGACAGATGGGAAAAAAGAGAAAAGCAGGCAGGGAGAGAGGGATAGAGATCCCATGAGAGAGAGCTGAGAAAGTCCCGATGGATGAAAAAGGCATCCCACACAGATGGATGAAGAGAGAGGATGAGGGAGAAAGGGTTGGAGCCTGAGAACAAGATGGGGAGAAATGAAGAATGAGGGATGGATAGAGAGAGAGGCAGAGATCCAGAGGGAGACAGGGAGCTTGGGGAGGACAGAGATGGAGAGATAAGGAAGTTCTCTGGAGAGGAGAGGGAGAGGGACACAGGAACAGAGACTCAGACCCAGAGATCCAGAGCTAGGGTTCAGCAGGAAGCAAACTCCCTGTGAAAGGGAAAGAACTGGCAGCCATCACCATTGGCTTTGGCCAGCCTGGATTGGGATCAGCTTTTAGTAAGCCTTAGCATGGAAGTCTCTTCGAAGTCACAGATTCAAGGGGCCCGGGAGCCCATCTCACGTGACCCTGACACCTGACAGGGAAAGAAAGAGACCCAGAGGAAGTTGGGGTCCTGACCAAAGTCACAGTGGGGTTTGAACTGGCCAGACTCTGGCCACTTCCATCGTACCCCATTGTGAGATTGTGAAATTTTGGAGGGCTCTTAGAACAGGGGATGTCAGAGCTGGGAGGGAGCTTAGAACAGGGGATGTCAGAGCTGGAAAAAGTCCTAGAACAGGGGATATCAGAGCTGAGAAAGGCCTTAGAACAGGGGATGTCAGAGGTGAGAGGGGGCTTAGAATAGGGAATGTCAGAGCAGGGAGGGGGCTTAGAACAGGGGATGTTGGGGCTGGGAGGATCACCATCATCAAAGGTAGAATTAATTTGAAAGGATGTCCCCTGACTCCAGTCCACACTCTCCCCACTGTGCTGTCCTGTCCGGCTCATACTTGGGAGGGGTCTCCGATTTCCTGGAGCCCACCCCCTTCATTCCCCATGCTGGGTCACTGAGATGTGCCTCAGGCTCCCCAGGGGTTCTCCACTTTACTGCACCCAGAACCTGCCAGCATCCCTGGCTCTTTGTGCTCCAGTTGTGTGTCTGTGTGTCGGTATGTCTGCTTCACTGTGGACAAATGGTCTCCCAGGGAAGGGTGGAAGCTTGTTTCCTTCTGGCATTTGTACCTAGCAGGGGCCTGGCTCCCAGTCGGGGCTTAATAAATGCTTGAAAGCAAACCTGTCACTTGTCAGCACGTCTTGGAGCCAGGCTGTTCCTGCGGGTCTCATGGAGCCCCTGTGACAGACTCAAGGCTGACACAGGAAGAGGAAGGAAATGGGCAGCTCTCCCAGGAGTCCTGTGGGCGTCAGCTGGGGAACTGCCATCGTGGGGGGGGGGTTCTTCCTCTGGTCTGGAAGACTTCTGCCCAGACCCAGCTCACTCATTCACACGATCATAGATCGAGGGGAGGGGACCTTAGGGACCGTCCTATCCAGGCTCCTTATTTTTCCAGACGAGGGGAGAGTGACTCACCTAAAGTCTCACCGAGTTTCAGTAGCAGAGCCGAGATTGGAACCCGGGCCTCCCAACAACTCCCCTGGGACCCACAAGGCCGGGTGCTAGCATCCAAGAAGGGGCAAGATGGCCCTTGGGGCTAAGGAGGGGCCTGCCTGGCTGGGGAGAAACTCCTGGCCCCCTCCCACCCAGCCTCTTGGGGTCAAAGGTCCTGGAGAGCAGGCCCAGGGTCTGTCATGATGGCAGCCGGGGCTTCTGGGGCCCAGGGCGGGCAGGCCCTGGCGGCGGGAGCCGGCGGTAATTACCGGGAGAAAGCAGTCATTAATACAGCGCTGGGGAGCTGCTTGGTGGCTGCCGGGAGAGCTGGGCTGGGAGGAAATTGGGAGGCCTGTAATTTTCCCCCCGGGGGTTCAGGCCTGTCATTCTGGCATGTGACAACACGGGGGATCGGCAGCTGGTGGGAGGGGGCCGGCTCTGCCGGGTGACTTTCTCCTCTCCCCACGGCTCCTCCCCCTCCCTCCCGGGATCTCAGGGAGGGAGCTGCCTTCCCCCTCAGCTTTGGGGTGCAGGGCCCTGGGGGACCTCCCTGGAGGTCTTCCTCCCCCTCCTGGCCCTTGCTCCGGGCCTGTCTCAGGTGAGGCCTGTGGGCACAGTAAGGAGAGGGGCAGAGTCCCTTGGGACAGCCAGGAAGCCCCTCTCCCCATGCCCGGCCATGGCAGAGAGGGAGGCAGCCCCCCCAAAAATCCTGCCCTCCTGCCTCCCGCAGGCCCAGAGCACCCAGGCCGTGGCAGCAATGGCCATCTCCCCCTCCCACCGAGCTCACCCTTTGGTGGCTTCATTAGGCATTCCTCCCATGTCACCAGCTAATTAGTGTCATGTTAATTGAGTATTCAGGATGCTGCCACCTCCAAGGGGAGTGATGTCAGGGTGAAGGAGAATGCAGATGTGCATCTCGCTCCCGGGCCCAGCCTCTGCATCTTGTCCTTCCCAACAAGGACCCCGGCTTGGGAGGCCTGGGGATCTGCCCTCGAACCCTGTGCAGAGAAAGTCAGGACGTGATGGGAAAAGGCCTGGGGATCTGCCCTCGAACCCTGTGCAGAGAGGGTCAGGACGTGATAGTGGAAGCCTGGATTAGACTCAGGGGACCAGCATTCAAGCCCTAGCTCCCCTGTGTGATCTTGGACAAGCCCCCACCATCTCAGGGTCTCCCCTATAAAATGAGGGGGTGACCCCTGGGGTCCCTTCCAAAGCCAAGTCCTAGATTTGCAGGAGTTTGGGAGCGGGCGCTTTCAGGTGAATAACAGCAACAACAGCTCGCTTTCCCTCGTGTTTCCCCACTTTGAGAAACGATCTCTGGGCCACAGAGGGGACAGACGCCCAGATCTCCCTGGCCAGGGTCCTTCCCGTCACTGTTAAAACTCAGGGTGCTCACACATGCACACACACCTGTGCAAAGATCATTCATTCATTTCTCATCAGTTGAGAGAGCTGAGGATCAGAAAAAGGAATTAATTTGCTCTGAGTCGGGGGCAAGATTGGAACCCGAGTCTCTGCCACAAATCCTGTGCTTTCTGCCCCAGTGCAGGCTCCTCTCCTGTCCTTCCCAGCTTCTCAGCCCTTCTCTCCCTCCCCCAGCCCTGCCTCCCGGATCACTTCTATTTACTCCTCTGAGGCTCTTTGTTTATGCCTTGCAGATAGTTGCAGGCCCACAGCCAACAGCTTTCTTCAGAGCTCGCACAGAGTGGAGATTGTCTCCCTCGCCCCAACTCTTTGTGGGACGGCCTCCTGGGTATGGTGGGGCAGAGGTCAGAAGCCCTTCTCCACTGCCTCCTCTCCATGTTGTTGTGCCCTTCCTGCCAGCCCTCCACACAGCCCAGATTAACCCCTCAGGTGCCAAAATGCAGATTCTGTCTCCTCGGAGAAGAGCAAGCTGAGGGGCCACAGAACTGGCAAACAACTGGGCAAGTGGGTCTCCTCAGAGCCTGGCACAGGCGGATGCTTAATAGATGCTGACTCATTTTTGATGGATGGGAAAAAGCAGCAGATTTTGATTGCGAAGACTCGGACTCAATTTTAGGTTCAGCAACCCACTGATCTTGGGGAAATCACTTGGGGGCTCATGAGAAGGTTTCGAGGTGATCCCTGAGATTTCTCCTGGCTCTAAGCCCTGAGGGGGGCATCAGGGTCCAAGCTGTCAGAGTGAGAGGCTAAAATTCCATTTTTCTTTAGTGTCAGTGAACAGAACCCCAATTCAGATCCTGCCTCAGACACTCACAGCCTGGGCAAGGCACTTAAGCTCCATTTGCCTCGGTTTCCTCATCTGTTAACGATGGCACCTACCTCCTTGGGTAGATTTGTGGATCAAAAGCAAAACCTTAGAACCTTGTAGGAGTAGTACAAGGCTAACACAGAGAAAAGGGACCCCAGAAGCACCCAGCTGCATCATGGGAATCCCAAAGAATCCCCTTCACAATTAACCAATCTTCCTGACATTTCTATCAAATTGCAAGGTTAAAAGCACTTTACATCATCACAATACTCCCATTTTACAGATAGGGAAACTGAGGCTGAAGGAGCTTCCCTAGCTTGCCTGGGGTCACAGTTCCAGTTAGTAGCCAGGGCAGGATTGGAACCCAAGCTCTCCTGATTCTCAGCCCAGCATTCTGGGCCCCAGGCCCCAAGGTCATCTGGGTGACCAGTGACCGGCCCAGCACTGGCAATCAGCCCTTGGGAGAGAGCCAGGAATATGGGGGGGGGGCTCGTATGGCTCCTGCAAGCTACATTAAGCCCCACTCCGAGGCTCTGATTTTAATTGGCTTAATATACTCGTTAATAACGATGTCTATTTAAGACACCTGTAAAAAGCCCATAACACTCACTTAATGGCAGCCATGGCCGCTGCCCTCGGCTCCATCCTGCCTTTTAAATCACCCCTTAATGGAGCCGGGAGCCGAGGGAGGGGGCTCATCCGGGTGGCTGGTGTGGGAGGCGAGCCCACAAGCCCCCACGCGGGAGCATCCGTGTCTCGTGGGTAGCGGCTCGGCCTTAACTGCCCCAAGCGGGACATCTTGGCTTGAGCATCTCGCAGTCTCCCCTCAGAGCGGAAGCTCCTGGAGGCCAGGGCTGCTCCCCTGGACTCCTGCTCTGCTCCCAGCCCCCCATGTGGTGCCCAAGGGTGCATCCTTCAGCTCAGTGTCTGTGTCCTGGGCTTTAGGGAGGCTCTGTGGATGAGTCTTCCACAGTTGCAGGATCTAGAGCCTTTGAATCTCCCATGTATCTGGTTTGTATGGTAGGTGGGTGTCTGTGTGTCTACACCCTCCTGCGCCTCCCTGTCTACACCCTCCAGTGCCTCCCTGTCTACACCCTCCAGGGCCTCCCTGTCTACACTCTCCAGCATCTCCCTGTCTACACCCTAATGGACCTCAGTGCTCAGTATTTTGAGTTATGGAAGATCATAGAGTTTTTACGTCTGTCTGTGTTTTTACATGTCTGTCTGTCCAAGCGGGCCTGGAGGTGGAGCACCCATTGAGAACTCTTAGCTGTCTTTTTATAGACTAAAGTGTGAGAATGCTGGAGCCTGATCCTCTGCACAATGTCTAATGGATCCATTCAGCTCAACACAGCGAGCATTTAGTAGCACCTACTATTTATTTATTATTATCTATTATTTATTAGCACCTCTGTTAGACACTGGGGGAAGTACAAAGTTGAAATCACCCACAAATAAGCATCTATTATACACTTACTGTGTGCCAGCTCTTGGACTAGGTCATGGAGACAAAAATAAAATAGTTCTTGCCCTCAAGGAGCTTACTCTCCTAAGAGGAATCAAGCTATACCCATTAAGTAAAAATGAAACATATATTAGCCATTACAAGATAATTTACAAATTGGATTGCATTCAGTGGGGGCTACTAAGAGCTCTAGAGCATGGCAGAAGCTGCTCTCTGTCGAGGGATAGTTGTGAGGATACGCTCTTCCCTGATCCCAAGATCACCTGCAAAACCCTTCTCAACCCTTAGGATTCTGAAGGACCCTCAGAATGTATGTCCACAAAGGGTCTCCCTCCCCCTAACCCTTCAAACAGTCAGTCAATGAGTAAGCACTTATTAAGCACCAACTCTGATAGTACTGAAGATTGGTCCTGCGTTCAAAGAACTTGCTCTTTACTGGGAGTGACTTAAAGTATACAGAATGTATCCAAATGAATCAGGGGTTCCAAGAGGAGAAGTGAGAGCTACAGCATTCTGAGTGTGAGGGAGAGAGTGGAAATGGGGGACTCTGTGTGTGTGTGTGTGTTAGAAGGAGTTAGTGTTTGGAGGCTGCGAGCCGAGTTTGGATCCCCTCTCTCCCCCAGGAAGCCCACCGGCAGGAGAGGGAAACTGAGGCAGGGGATGCCTTCCCTCTGAGATCCCCTCCCCGAGTGTCCCACCTCCAGCTGTCTAAATGGTGCCCCCATTAGACTGTGATCTCCTTGAGGGTAGGGACTGGGTTTGCCCTTCTCTGGCTCCCCAGCACTCAGCACACTTAACTAGTTGACTGAAAACACCCACTTCTTACTGACTTCTGTAAAAATGACGCCCTGGAGGGACTCCGAATCTGATATGGAGTCACCAGTCCTGGGTTCTAATCTCCCCTGTGCTGGCAAGCCGCAGCAACTCTGTAAGACTCAGTTTCTTCACCTGTAAAACGAGAGTTTCGGAAGCAGGACTGGCTCAGTAGAAAAATGATCCCACTTGGCCTTAGAGCCGAGTTCTAATCCTACCTTAGGGAGAGTTCTTAACCTCAGTTTCCCCCTCTGCAAAACAATAGGAGCCTCTTACAGCATCAGTTGAAAGGACAGGAAATATTTAGCCCAGAGGAGATGGGGGGGGGGGGCTGGTCTCAGTATGGCAAGAAGCAATGTCTTGTTCGGGAAGATAGGAGAGGGGCGATGGGGAGGAAAAGGGGATAGAAGAGGCAAATTTGGGGGAAGCCTTCCTAACTGTCAGAGCTGTCCAACAGCTGCCACGGGAGGGGCTGAGCTCCCCGTCCCAAGGAGTGTTCAAGCCGAGGCTGGACGGCCAGCTGTTCCGGGTCCCAGGACACGGACTAGGAGCCGCTGGTGTCCCTTCCGGTGCCTCAGTTCCACGATTTGTATTTTCTGACATTTCTAGCTCAGTGTCTGTGAAATGGGCCCAGGGCAGCCCCGTCCGCCCATTAGGAGGGAGCCTGAGCTCATCTGCGTGGCCCGAAGGAGAAGGGGGGGTCGGGACGGGAGGAGAGAAGCTGCTCCCCTCATGTGGAAATGTTTGCCCATCTTCATAAAGTATGTGTGAAATGCTTATCTGGGTCTTTTTCCGTACCATTACTTACTGGAATGGAGTGTGTGCAATTGCATTTAGCCCCCATAGTCGGGACTTCCTGCGGCACAGGCCAGCTTTGGGGGAGGGGGACACAGGGTGGCCTGGCCCCCCCGGGCAGCTGGGGTGGCCATCGGGGCTGTTCAGTCAGGGCTGCCGCCACCCCCACTTTCCCCACGGTTACCGAGCCCGTTACGAGGTCCGGTGCAGCCACCAAATGGGCCCTTCCTCTCCCCCCCCAACCTAGGACCCCGCTCCTTACCATCTGGGTGCTGGCTCGGGATGCTTCCTGAACAGCAGCAATGAGCTGTTGACAAGCCCAGGGGTGTGAGGTGGGGAGGGGGGGGCTACTAGGCTGGGCTGGCCAGGAAATGACCCCCCCAAACCGACTGGAAGCTGCTGGGGAGAAACTGCAAAGACATCGGTTTTTGCTTTCTTGGCAAAGAAAAGAGAAAATGGCAAGCCCAAAGGTTAGAGCTATCCCAGAATGCACCAGGCTGCCTCCAGAGGCCCAAGAAGCTGAGGAAGGAACCCCAGAGGCCTGACCGCCTGCCTTTACAAAGGGGGAAACTGAGGCACGGGGAGGTCATAGGGTTAGATGTGGCGCTGGAAGGCGCCCCAGGAGGTTCAGACAGGCCATTTCACTTCAAGGTGCCGCTGGGCATTTCTCCAAGATTCTGGAGTTGCTTAGAAAGGGACAATATTCATCAGCAGATGGAGTTTCCTCCCGGGACTTCCCAGGCTTAGCCTTGTGACACAATCTTCAGTTCAGTCCTTTCCAATGCCATAAGCATTTATTAAGCACCTACTATTTGTAGGCACCTTGCCGGGCTCTGACGCCACAAAGGCAAAAGTGAGATAGATCCTGTCCTTAGAAAGCTTCTGTTCTGGGGGAGGGGTATGTCTGCCACATTCACAGAGAAATACATACAAAACGTACCCAGATACTGTGGGCCCCCCCAAAGCTCAGTTTGCTACTGAACCCAAATAGGGTGTGCCCTCCAGCTTACCGCGCCGCCCCTCCCCTTAGTTTTGTTCCAGGGAAATTCATTGGAACCGGTGTCTTCATGCCCCGTCCCACTGTGGGCAAGGGACCCCCACCAAGGCTCACCCAGAGGAGCTTATGGTCCCAGCTGAGATCCACGAGAATCAGAATGAGGCGAGACCTGAGAGGTAGGAGGAAGGCGAGGGAGAATCAGACCCGACCTTCCCTTCCCCTGGATGGGCCTCAGTCTCCCTTTAGGGGGCTCTTCCCCAATCCCAGGTCCCCAAGGACCAGCTCCCTGCCCTCCAGGCTCCCCAGCTTCTCTACAAGGTATCAGAATCTCCAGTTATCAGGCCTTCGAGATCCTGTCCGGTCCAACCTTTTCTGGGTCATGGACTCTCCAATCTCCTTTTAGCCCAGTCTACTGAAGTCTCTGGACCCCTTTAAAAATCATATTTATAAATATGTAAAATAAAATACCGAGGATTACCAGGAGACCAATAATAATGGAATACAATGGTCAAAATCGATTCTTTTTAAACACAAAGTCACCGACCCCTGATCTGAAGCCATCACATTTACTTTGCGGACAAAAAAAAAAAAAAAAAAAAAAAGAAAAGAAAAAGCAAAAAAGGAGACTCTTCCATATTAATGATTTGGCCAGAGTTACACGAGCGTCCACCTTCAAAGCCCTCTGCCCCCGACTGCCCACTGGCCCCTGGCCACATTCAGAAGTCTGGGAGGGGCAAGAGGGAGGCCGAGGGCCCCGTGCTGGCCTCCAGGGCTAATGGAAGAGCCAAGCCATGACCAAGCCCCGGGGGACCCAAGGGAGCCCCCCCTTTTATGGATGACTCTGTGCCAGGCGTTCCCCCATTTTCCCCCCTTGAGGTTTTAAACACCTAATTTATTCCATCTATTAGATAGATTTTGTAGATTTAATCATTTTCACAGCTGGTGGCTCATTGGATGCTCAAGATAAACTCCAAATGAAACTATAATGGGAAGGACAAATGAGTTTTCACTCCAGAATGGCAGAAACTTGCTTGGGAGAGGGTTTGAGGGCCACGAAAATATATACAGATATAATTTTTTGTCTGCAGCTACTTTTGCTGACTACAGTAGGTTACTACAGTTAATTTCCCCAGTTTTGTTCATCTGTAAAATTGCATAAAAGTGACATTTTTGTGCTCATTATAGCTGCGGCTGATTTATAGCGGGTAAATGGAAAGCTTTCCTCCTTTTTCTGGGACTCTTGGAGTGGCGTTAAGCACCCATGAAATTGCTTGTATAATGTAGTTTAAATCCAATCTCAGAGAAAGATTCCCCCCCTTGGCCCAAGTGACATTTCCATTCTCCACACTGACTTTATTTTAGGCCACTTAGGAAGAACTTTATCCAGGAACCAGGGGCAGGTCAGAGCAATGACCTCCTTTTCCTGGCGGAGCTGGGCCGGGGACCCTGGGCCTAAGTACCACATGGGCCTGAGCAAAACTGGCGTAGGGTCCATGGCTGCCTCCCTGAGGATTGAGGCGAGGAGGAGGAGGCCCCGAAGCCAGAATGGGAACCTTCCCAGAAGGGCTGTGGAATAGAGGGGAAACCGAGGCACAGGACAAATTAGACCATAAGGAGGGAGTAGGAACGGGCCCAGAAAGGTAGTCCCAACCATCCACTTCTAGGAATTCAATTCAGACAGCATCTGCTGAGTGTTTGATCAGGCCCAAATACTGGGGTAACAACAACATTAGCAGGGCACCCCATAAATCATCTCAGTGACTCTGGGAGGAAGGGGCTGTCATTATCCCCATTTTACAGAAGAAAAGACTGAGACAGAAAGGAATTAAGTGTGCAGGGTCACTCGGTTGCTATCTCGCTGCCTCATTAATCAACCGGTCCCTAATCTAAATGCTTATGTTCTATCCAGGGAAAACAAAATGTGCACAGAAGCACTTAAAGGTCTTTTTAAAGCCTGTGGTTTCATCAAGGATGCAACTTCCCAGGGAAGAAACTTCCTCTACCTCCCGCAGGTCCCTCTCTGGCTCTTGCGGGGCTTGGGAGGGTTAAGTGACCGTCCTTGGGCCATTAGATGGAGAGACCTTCCAGCCTCGGGGTTCCCTCTACTCCACATGACAGTTCGTTTCATGTATGACGTGGGAGTCAGGGCGATATCTGTGATTTCATTGGCGGAAAGAACTCCCAGATGTGGAAACTCCTCCTGTCCTTCAGAAGGTTCCTGGTCTGCATCATGGGCAGAATTTGAAATCAGCTCTTCTGGTTTCAAGACTCAGTTTCTGTTCGTGATACAAGACTAGCTCTTCATATAAAATCTATACAGAATAAATACAAAATTGGGGGTTTTGTAGGAAAAGGAGAGGCAACTGGGCTCTACTTTGTGCATGGGGATGAGGGAGATCATTCTGGGAAAGGGAGTATGCTTCATGGGATGGCAAGCCCCAAAAGGTGCCCCCTGGTCAGAGACATACAGAATATGCCCGTTCCAGTTGAGGGGAGGCGAATAGGCTGCTGGGACCCCAAGTCAGGGGTTCATCGAATGAGGACAGAGTTTGCTTTGGGTCTTTGCATTCTCAATGGCCAATAGTGTCTGGGACACAGTAATTGCTTGATAAAGACTTGTTGGATTGCATTGAAAACGGAGCCCAAATGGGAAATCAATTCCCCTGCTTGCTTGGTACCCATTGGTGTTTGCCATCGAGGCTCCTAACCTCAGGTCCGCCCAGGCTAGCTAAAGGAAGAGAGGGATGGTAAAAGAAAAGGGGCAGGTCCAGGGGCCTTACTACCCCCTCTCTGCTATGCATTGGGGGTGGAGACCTGTTTGAGAGGAGGGATGGAGGCTGAAGAAGGGACAATAGGAATCCCCAAACAGAAGACGCTGAACTCTGCCTCCTGGCAGGATCTAGGAGCCATCAGATACCCCCATTTATTGAGTACCAAGTGGATGCAGAAGCCAGATGATGGAGTATTCCCACACTCCTGTGGGCAGGGGCAGAGGACAGCCAAGAGCCCCAGGGACACGTCATTTAGATGGGATGTACCACTGACCTCTCAGTATCATAAACCAGTCTTAAAACTTTGAAAAGCTGCCCTACTGAGCGATGAAGGAACTTTCTCCATCTGAGAGTTCTCCTGTACCAACCAATTAAATCCAGGGTCCAGCTTCTGTCCCTGTTGGCTTTTACAAAGAGTCATCATGGGACCCAGATTCAAGCAAACCCAGACTCCAATCTCTCCAGTGCTTTCTATGTGACCTCAGGCTAGTGGCTTAACCTCTCTGTGCTGTAAAGAAAGGTGTCCAACATAGTTAGTGGAGGAACTTTCCTTCCTTTGGGAGTTCCCTAAACCTTTATTCCTTTTGTCAGACTGCTTGAACACACACATATACAAAGCAAATACATGTACCCATTTATTCATATAAATATGTGTGTGTGCTTGTGTAATATTGTGGAATTGTGGAAAAAGAAAGAGAGAGTAAGGGAAGGAGGGAGAGACAGAGACAGGGGAAGAAAAAAAGGAAAGGGGGAAGGGAAAGAGAGAGAGAGAGAGA
>JAJPUD010018850.1:0-23430 GCA_023553655.1 Myrmecobius fasciatus | reverse complement strand
ATAGATAGATAGATAGATAGATAGATAGATAGATAGATAGATAGATAGATAGGGATATATGTATAAACACATACATGCCATATATATACATGTATACTGTATTTTGATAAAATTGGTTTTGTTTATAATGTTTTGTATTTTATTTTATTCATTAAAATTGTTTTTGTGAGAAAGAGTACATAGTCTTCACCAGACTGCCAAAAGGGTAGAAGTTTAAGAACCCTTGATCAAGATGACCTCTAGCTGAGAAATTCAGTGAAGCTTGACCAATTATCTGCTTTCGCTAACTCCTTTGTGTTTCACTCACCACATTCAAACCTCCAGTATCAGGAAAGGTGTCCACTTGCTTCGATATCTATAGTGATTTGGTTTAGGAATACATAGTTATCTTCAATTCAAGGCACTGATCTTGGAAAAGACAGGCAGAATTGAGATAAATTATGGAACTTAGAGACTGAATTTGCATCTAAATTCTATTCAATATTAAGCATGGAGAAATGGGGGGAAGGAAGAGAAGGAAAAAAAAAGTAAAGAAGGAGGAGAAGGGAGGATGAGAGAAAGGGAGGAGAGGAGAGAAGAGGGGAGGAAGGGAAAAGGGAAGAAAAGAAAGAAGGAAGGAAGGAAGGAAGGAAGGAAGGAAGGAAGGAAGGAAGGAAGGAAGGAAGGAAGGAAGGAAGGAAGGAAGGAAGGAAGGAAGGGAAGGAAAGAGGAAAGGAAAGGAGGGAAAGAGGAAAGGAAAGGAGGGAAGAAGGAAGGTTGATTCCTGAGAAAAAAGAGTGTCATTTGCATCCTCAAATCCTGCCCTAAGGCAGTTTCATTAACGACTGGACTGATATGGATTTAAAAAGAAAGAAGAATTGAAGAATATGTAGAAAGGAGAAAGCTAAATGAGAGAAAGTGTGTGTGTATGTGTGAGTGTGCGCACACTCATGCACACATAGATGGCTATGGGGAAGGCAGGGAAGAAAAAAAGAAATGTACATGATAATTTTATTGTATATTTTAAAGGAATAGCAAGTTGTGCATAGTAGATTTTCAGTTTCATGTATAATCATCTTTTTTATTGTATTATATTATGAAAATGACTGTTTTATTCCATAAATTACAAAGAAAAGAAAAACAAATAAGGCAATAGACAATTTTAAAAATGCATAATAAAATGTACAGATATGATTCTTCCAAATAGCAAGATTAGAGAAAGGATACTGTTGATGAAATTATGAATCTCCATTATGCAAAGATTGTTAAAAGTGTATTTGTCATTTAACATGATATTTCTGGTACTGTCCAAATTTTATGAGTTACCTTTTAAATGACATTCTCTTAATTCAGTTCATTTTCACCCACTGCCACTTATTTTGCCCCAGTAAACAGATGGAATTTAGCAAACACTTATCAAATTCACTGATTTGATAAGTGACATGGATAATTGGTACAATGAATGACAGAATCAGAATTCAATAAGATCATTACAGACTGTAATGGTGCTCTAAACCATAAATAAGCACAAATAAATGAATGAGTTTAATAAATAGATGAAAAAATAAATGAACAGTGAATAGGCTGTAGGGTGGGAGTCAAGATCTGAGTTCTAATCCATCCTCAGACATTAACTGTGTAGTCCTAGATAAGTCATTTAATCCTTTTGCCTTTGTTTCCTCATCTATGAAAGGAGCAAACTTCTCTAGCATCTTTGCCAAGAAACAACCCCCCAAAAATGTCATCATGAAAAGTTGGACATGACTTACACAATCAAACAAGAACAACAAAAGCTATTCTTAGAGGATTTGCTCTTGGTAATAGTTTTTGTTTGTTTGTTTAGAGCAACTAAGTGACACAGATGATAGAGTCTGGGTCAAAATCAAGAAGACTTATCTTCCTGAGTTCAAATCAGTCCTCAGGTACTTATTAGCTGTGTGTTCCTGGGCAAGTCACAATCCTAATTTGTCTCATATGTCTATAAAATGAGTTGTACAAGCAATTAATCAACTCCCTTAGAAAAAATCTCCAGGGTCAGATGGATTTGTATGTGAATTCTAGCAAACATTTAAAGAACAATTAATTCTAATACTAAGCAAACTATTAAAAAAATAGTGAAAGAAGGATTCCTACAAATTCTTTTTATGCAAAATGAGTTGAAGAAAGAAATGAAAAACTATTCCAGTATCTTTGCCAAGAAAACCACAAAGGGGTCATGAGAAGTTAGAAATGAGTAAAACAATTGAACAACAAATAAATAAAACATCCTATACTTGCATTTAAAAAATTACCTTAAAGGTAAAAAGATGAGGAAGACTGAACTAGATATCTGTTGATGTAGGGGAAAAATCATATGTGCTCTTTTATTGCTTTCACATTTATATTCAGCTTAAAAGATAACTCACTGTATAGTGCCCTAGTCAGTCTTCATCTATATGTAGCGCTGTATTCAATTATTGGTGATGCATATTATGGAAATGTTGGAGCAGACTTAGAAAATA
The DNA here is from genome assembly GCA_023553655.1 of Myrmecobius fasciatus. Lineage (NCBI taxonomy): Eukaryota > Metazoa > Chordata > Mammalia > Dasyuromorphia > Myrmecobiidae > Myrmecobius > Myrmecobius fasciatus. The sequence continues at coordinate 20,950 of JAJPUD010018850.1, read as the reverse complement.
GTATCCATCAGAACTGATGAAGGATTTTAGGATGTTTAGACTGAAAAAGAAAATATTAAAGCAAACTAGGGAAAAATGTTAAAGTACTAGAATGACTGTGATAATAACCCAGGTGCTTTCTTCTCCATTGATTAAGTTGTAATAAAAAGGAAACTAGAATTTTATTCTTAAACTAAAACAAAACCACACATACATAAATAAATACATAACAAATGAAAGAACGAGTGCCTAAATCTTCAATTTTCTAGTTGTAGAAATTTAACCAAGTTTCCTAATCTCTTGAATCATTAATTTTTTCAAATGGTAAATGTATATAAGAATAATTGTCCTTTCTGCCATTTATAAACTGTAAGAATTATAAGAACTATATATGAAAGTCCTTTTTAAGTTCTAAAGTGAGGAAATTATCTAATTAGACCACTGTCAAATTAGTACTGCCAAGTGAAGGAAAGTAATGCTGAAAATATCTTGTTAATGTTATTTTTTTTTTGTAAAGTCTAATCATATCCACTGTTTCCTCAAAAAGAAAGATAGTTATTAAACTAGATTTTTTTCTTCCTTCCTTCAAATAGTATCATAAAATCATTAATTTCAAATTGAAAAAGAGCTTTAAAGTTATCTATTACAACAACAACATTTTGTAGTTGAGGAAACTGAGTCCCAAAGAGGAGACTAAATGATTTGTCCAAAATCAAATTCATAGTAAACAGGAAAGCCTGGAATCAAACTGATGTGCTTCAAAACCAGTACCCTACAACTTACTCATACAAATAGTTGGATTTAGTCTTTAGTTAATAGAAATTCCATATTAAGGATTTTTTATTTTATCACTGCTGTTATTCTACTCCCAGTGCAGAAGAGAATCACTTTACCTATTTATAGAGGTAGTTTTTGATCATTAACTTAGTTGAAAATTCTGTTACCCAGTGTTCAACCTTGGAAAGGGTTTTATATAGTGTTAAGTATTGAAAGGTAATTTATTTGAGGGTAAGAATAATATATTTTTTTCTTTTCATATTGCCAGAGACTAACAGATGATCTGCCACAAAGTAGGTACTTAATAAAGATCCTAGGAATTGATTGACTAATTTGTTAATTGGTTTTTGAATAAGAGGCAAAGGATTTGCTATTATGTTTTTATCAATCTTCAGTGACTCACCCTTCCAAGAATATAGGATTACCCACACCTCATAATGAAGCATTAGAGTATTAATTTATTGGATGAATAAGAATGAAAATGGTTATATCTTAGTTATTCAAATATATTTTATAAAATATGTAGAAGTTTAAACCTTGAAAAATAATCAGAAGTTATCCTCATGGTCATGGAGGTAAATGTGTGCATGCCATACTGGGTTACTCTGGTCATGATTCTTCATTGCAACTTGTCCATGAATTTATTAAAATATGATATCTACAGTTAAATCATAGAACTTCAAATGTGAACCGACTAGTAAACTAGGACCTTAAGAAACTCCCACTCTTATCTCTAACTACTATCCACTCTCTGAAATAATGACTCACATTTATAAAGATTTTTCCAAATAAGAGAGAAAAAGAGAAAGACAGAGACACAGAAATAGAAACAGGTTTTCCCAAGGTCACATAGCTATTATGTGACATAATGTGAACTTGAACCCAAGTTTTCTAAGGGAAAACCCAGGGATCTTTTCATCATGTCATTGAGATGAGGCTTAGATGTGCCAAGCCATGCAGAGGAAAGGGGGGGAAATGAATTTTCCTCTTGTTGAATTTGAGAAGACACTAATTTAATGCTCATAAAGGAAAAAAATAATGGTTTAAACTAGAAATCCCATACATTTATATGGTAAGCCACACTTCAAAGTCATCCTGTAAAATTACATGACATTTTTATCACAGTCATTTTCAGTCTGGGTCATTATCTTTAACCAAACATTTGTGCCACACATTGAGCAAAGACATATATCAGCTTGGCAGTATATTGTGCTAGAAAATTGAAGGGAGACATTTCCAAAATCATCCATAGGAATGTCAATCAAGAGATGATAGAGATACTGAAGCAAGAATAGGAAAAAGAAAGTCTTTGGAAAAGAAATTCTAACAGACTAACAAGCTTATGTGCTCAATGACCCAGGCATTTTTTCCCTAAGTAAGTTATTACTTTAATGTCAATAGAAACATAAGCAACTGATTAGTACCCTCATATCTCTATCTTTCCAGGGAATCAGAATAACTTATCTCTTTCATTCCATAATGAACTCCTTTTGACCCAAGACTACCATAATAGGATGGAGAGAGTAGACTAAGCATACAACATTTGCCTGAGAGAAGCTGAATGTGGCTAACATGTAGTCTTGTTGACTTGTTGATTTCTTGTCCCCAGTTTTTTCCTTTTCCTTGATATTTAATCCTTTGGGAATTTCCATTTTTCTTTGTTTGAACTATATTAGACCAACATTTCTCAATTTTACTTTATGTGACTAGCACACTGTGAGTGCTGAGAATAAACTTCTGGAGGATAGAGACTGCCACTTTTATACTTTGAGTCTCAACACTTACCATTGTGTTGGACACATAGTACTTGTAAAGAATTTTTTGTTTATTAAAGAATCTGGATATAACACAAAAACACTTATCTGAAGAATAAAATGCCTCTAGGATAAAAGAGATTGTGGAAAATATTAGAGTACAATAAATGTAATTGTCTTTTTTATATTGAAAAATGAAGCATATAATAAATTTGCTAATGCATAAATAACTTCATATGCATATGCTTTTTGTGAGTAACAGGAAAGGTCCATTGTGGCTATTGAAGGTTTGAAAAGAAGGTGACTCCCAAATATCCTTAGGAAAGTTACAATGTTCTCCTTTGATAATTCTGAATGTATCCTTCTATAATTCCTTGACTTAAGCCTCACAAAAATGTTAGTGTATCTGTTCTGCTCCTCTTGTCTTATCACACACACTTTCACCTTCACTGATATAAACAAAAGTAAAATCCTGAATTGGCACAAAAATTCAATAGCATTCCTGGTGCTATTCTCTGTCCTCAGAGAAGATAGGAAGAAATCCACTAAGTGATCATCTAAAATGAAAAAGATAGAGATAAGCAAGACAAGATTATAATTTAAATGTGATTAAATAGTACAACATGGAAACAAACAAACAAAAAAGCTAATTCAGTCTTTTCTTATATTAAGAGAAATATATAGTATAGTAAAACTACTTTTCCTTGGTCAAACCACATTGGAGGATTAGCTTTTCAAGAGCACCCTATACACCCTAGGCATGAGGGACACAAATGCAAAGAATGAAACAATCCCAACTATAAGGATCTGAAATTCTTATGGAGGAAACTAAAATGCACATACATATATAGATAAACTGAATAATACAATTACACTTACACATTCACACACACAACCTGGATATGTTCACCTTGGAGAGGAAAAGTGATAGGGGAAAAGTGAACATATCTGTCTTCAAACATTTGAAAAGCTGTCATATGGAATAGGGATTTGATTTCTTCTACTTGGCCCCAGAAGACAAAACGAGCAACAACAACTGAGAGATACAAAGAGACACATTTTATCTCCAGAAAAGGAAAAATGAAAAAAAATCTTCCTAAAATCAGAGCTTTTTAAACAGATAAAGGATTGCCATTGGAGGAAGGAGGAACACCTGAAACTGGTGCATTCAAATAGAGGACAACTCTCACTTGCCCAGGAAGTTGAAGTTATTCCAGGTTAGGTACAGTTGAATCAAATAATATCTGAGGTCTCTTTCAACTTGTAGATTCTCAAAATATATACTTCTTTGAATTCTTAGAGCTCCCAATGTCTGTTCCATTGATTTAACAATTAGTCATGCATAACCCAGAGATATTTGCTTTCTTCTTTTGAGCTATTTAAATTTATATTTAACTTCTGTCATGTTTAAATCTGATCTCCCCTACGACTGAGCCCAATGAAAGCAAAGATAAAACTTTATTCTCCTTTATTTTGTCTTAACATATACTCTGAGAGCTGGCATATAGTATATGCATGTATACATGTATGTATACACATATTATATATGTATATATTCATATATCTATATAGGAATGTATGTATGCATGTAATATGTGTGTCTACAAATGAAAATTTTACATTATGAGAAAATATCTTCCTAATGATTAAAGTTGTTTTTAAAGTAAAGCTGATTACTTTAAGAATAATGGACCTTCTTTCTTCTGGGGAAGGGATAGGGTACTTCAAATGAATATTAATGAACATGTGTCAGGCTTTTCGTTTTGCTTTGTTTTTTAAAGAAGTGATCTTTGCATATAAGTCCACAAGTTCATTGATGCAGAGATCTTAGACTTCTATAAGGAAGAAACCTTAGACATCATCTTATTTACCACCTTACAACCCTGTTTTAAAGATTGGTAAACTCAATGATAAAAGATTAAGTGGTTTTCACAATATCACACAGAAAATAGGGGTCAACTTAGATTTTGATCCAATCTCCTAGCTCTGAAGCCAGCCTTGTTCCATAAAGATAATTGACTCCTTGGAGTTCAACCATCCAGGTTCTGCAATGTTCTCCAACTCTTAAATTCTTTGACTTAATTCCTTTGAAGGCCATTGACTTGGGCTTAGTAATTACATGGCAGGCTGGGATCTGAGAACCTCAGAGAAGAAACTAGAAAATTTTCTCATAGAAAATGTGCTCAAATCATGCAGACTGCACATTCTAGAAGACACAATTTGGGAATTGTGGGCTCGATGGCTTATGGTTCTTTTTTTTCCCCATCTACACACTGGTCATAGATGTCACCAAGAACACCATAATTTGTTATTCTCTATAATTTAATATTACTGTTTTTGAATAAAATGAGATGATAGTCTTTCCCAACTAGGCATTTTTTCACATTTCTAGTAAATGTTAAGCTTGTATAAGAAGCTTATCTAAAATGTATATATCTCCTATCCCCTAACTGTATCTGCACATAGTAGCCAATTAATGCCTTTGTGATGGAATGAATAAGGAAATGAATTAATGGAGATTTAAATTTCATCTGCTCAGGTACAAAAATCAAAATTGATTCCATTTACCTGCCTTTTTCTCTCCTAAATCAGATTTGTAGATACAATGGCTGTAGCTCCATTTTAACTAAAAAAAAAGATGGATATTGTTACAGCACATTGCTGAGTGTTGACATTGTACAAATGACTCTAAGGTCGTAATTTATGGTGCACTGGGCTCAATTTATTTTTAGGTGTCCAATGAAGCAAGGTGTCAACAGTTTATCAATATCACACAAAAGCATATAGATCAAACTCCAGGAAAATGCAACTCTGCATTCACACTCCCAATACTTTTTTGGTGAAGAATTTGAGAGGCTATGATAGGACACCTCCATGTTATAATGGGAGCAGTCAAGTGAAGTTTTGTAGGTGATGTCATAGTTATGTCCTGAATTGAGTTCTCCTTGGGACAGATGCAACAGATGTGATTTGCTTAAGAACCCTTATCTTTAGAACATGTATTCACTACCAGGCATCTATTCCTTCCTTCCTTCATTCTCTTACTTTGTGCAAAATACTTAGTTGCTGGAGTGGTTTCATAATTTAGGTTAGAGTCATATTTCTCCTGAACCTTTCAGGTACATAGAGGCACAGCACACTTGGAGGAATATTAAGTGTAATGCAAAATAGTTATGGCATAATGACTTCATCAGAGAAATATAGATAGGTATTATGTGAAGCCAAATAGTAAAAGAAAAAAAAATAGTAGTTATATAGTAAAAAAGAAAAAAAATGGGTGACGAAAAAATTTGAGATTTACTATGAGAAGGCTAAAATTTGTATTCTGGCTCCACTGCTCATTGTGGGTGAATTTGGACTTACCTTCTCTAAGCCTCAGTTTCCTCAAATGTACCAGTAAGTAGTTAGACAAGCTAAGAGGTTTTTAATTTAGGGTCTGTAAACCTTTAAGAAACAATATTGATAAGCACATTCCAAAGTAAATAGATTTCTCTGTAACACTATGTATCATACTATTTAAAAACCTTTTATTGAGGATGCCTTCAGTTTCAATATACTGCCAAAGGAGTGCATGATGCAAAGAATGTTAATTACTACTAGATTAGGTAATCCATAAACATCTCCCTTTCTAAATCTATAGCTCTATAAGTTGTCTTTTAAAAGATAGTTAAAAATGCAGAGATGAAGACGGAGTAAGAGGGTATACTGAACACACAAATAGACAGTGCTATAGTATGGCTTTAGGGAGTAGAGAGTATTTGAGTTTCATAAGAATAACTAGTGTAACTACACACCTGTCAGATTAGCTAAAATGACAGGTGTTGGAGGGGATGTGGGAAGGCTGGGACACTGATGCATTGTTGGTGGAACTGTGAACGGATCCAACCATTCTGGAGAGCAATTTGGAGCTATGCTCAAAAAGTTATCATACTGTGTATACCCTTTGACCTAGAAGTGTTTCTATTGGGCTTATATCCCAAAGAGATCTTAAAGGAAGGAAAGGGACCCACATGTACAAGAATGTTTGTGGCAGCCCTTTTTGTAGTGGCTAGAAACTGGAAACTGAAGGGATGCCCATCAATTGGAGAGTGGCTGAATAAATTATGGTATATTAATGTTATGGAATATTATTGCTCTGTAAGAAACGACCAGCAGGATGATTTCAGAGAGGCCTGGAGAGACTTGCATGAATTGATGCTGAGTGAAGTGAGCAGAACCAGGAGATCATTCTTCATGGCAACAACAATACTATATGATGATCAATTCTGATAGTCATGACTCTCTTCAACAATGAAATGCTTCAGACCAGTTCCAATTGTTCAGTGAAGAAAGCCATGTACACCCAGAAAGAGGGATGTGAAATGTGGACCACAACATATCATTTTCATGCTCTCTATTGATGTTTGCTTGTATTTTATCTGATTATTCTTTCTTGTAGATAAGATTTCTCCTGCACAAAAATGATGTGTGGAAATAAGTATATATATATATACTCGATTTCTCAAGTATTTTAACATAATTAACATGTATTGGATATCCTGCCATTTAGGGGAGGGGTGGGGAGTAGGGGGGAAAATTTGTAACAGAAAGCTTTGTAAGGGTTAATGCTGAAGAATTACCCATACATATGTTTTGCAAATAAAAAGTATTAATAAAATAAAAAATGAACAAAAACAAAACAAAAAAAGCAATAAGAATGTCTAGCGTAAGAAGAGGATTAAACTGAGAAGACATTGGAAAGATAAAATGCTATCAGACCACAGAAAGTTTTGCATTGAAGGCAAATGTCTTGAATGCAAGGGGAAAAAGTCTCTACTGGAGGTTTGAGGAACAGGAGAGACATTAGGAAATCTTCAACTAAAGAGTACTCTGAGAATAGTTTAAAGGATAGTTTAGAGAGATGATAATGTTAGAAAGCTATTGAAATAGTTCAGACTAATGAAAAAATAGTAATCCCTGCTACAGTGGTAGTAGTGGAAAAGAGAAAAAGGAATGGATAAAAAAGGGATGAAGAAAAAATTGAATTGTTTTTAGAAAAAAAGAAATCATACACATACACATATTTATACATATGCATACACATAAAATCATATATATGTATATATGTGTGTGCATATGTTTATATGTATGCAAAAAATGTGTATATGATATGCTGTATTGTGAATAGATACTTGTGAACTGCTCTAACCATTCTGGAGAATAAGTTGAAACTATCCACAGAGCCATCAAAAAAAGTATACTCTGTCATGCAACAATACTACTACCAAGTCTGTATCTCAAAGAGAACATTTTTTTAAAACAGCTTTTTATTGTCAACATGTATGCACGGATAATTTTTCAACATGTATGCACGGATAATTTTTCAACATTAATCCTAGCATAGTCTTATATTTCAGATTTTACCCTCCTACCTCCCACCCCTTCTCCTAGATGGCAAGAAATTCAGTATATATTATATATGTTAAGATATATGTTAAATAAAATATGTATAAATATATTTATTGCTGCACAAGAAAAATCAGATCAAAAAGAAAAGAAAATGAGTAAGAAAACAAAATGCAAGGGAACAACAACAAAAAGAGTGAAAATGTTATGTTGTAATCCACACTCATTTACTGCAGTCCTCTTTCTGGGTGTAGATGGCTCTCTTTATCAAAAGATCATTGGAACTGGCATCAGTCATCTCATTGCTGGAATGAGTCACATTCTTCAGAATTGATCATTGTATAATATTGATGTTGCTGTGTACAATGATCTCCTGGTCTACTCATTTCACTTAGCATCGGTTCATGTAAGTCTCTCCAGGCCTCTCCAAAATCATCCTGCTGGTCATTTCTTATAGAATAATGATATTCCATTAACATTAATGTGCCATAACTTATTCAACCATTCTTCAATTGATGGACATCCATTAAGTTTCCAGTTTCTTGACACTATAAAAAGGGCTGCCCCAAACATTTTTGAACATGTGGGTCCCTTTCTTTCCTTTAAGATCTCTTTGGGATACAGGCCCAATAGAAACACTGCTTGATCAAAGGGTATGTATAGTTTAATAGCTTTTTTCAACATAATTCTTAATTGCTCTCAAGAATGGCGGGATCCATTCACAATTCCACCAACAATGTATTAGTTCCCCAGTTTGCCCACTTCCCCTCCAACACTTGTCATTATCTTTTCCTGTCATGTTGGCCAATCTGAGAAGAATGTAGTAGGATCTCACAGTTGTCTTCATTTGCATTTCTCTGATCAATAGTAATTTAGAACACCTTCTCATATGATTCAAAAGGGTTTTAATTTCTTCTTCTGAGAATGGTCTGTTCATATCCTTGGGCAATTTATCAATGGGAGAATGGCTTGAATTCTTATAAATTTAAGTAAATGCTCTATACTTTAGGAATGAAGCCTTTAACATAATCCTCAAATTTAAAAATGTTTTCCCAATTTGTTGCTTCCCTTCTGATCTTATCTGCATTACATTTGTTTGTGCAGAAACCTTTTAACTTAATATAATGAATAGTATCTATTTGTTGTTCAGTTATGATTTCTTGTTATTCTTTGGACACAACTTCCTTCCTTCTCCACAGATCTGAGAAGAAAACCATCCTATGTTCTTCTAATTTGCATGTAATGTCATTCTTTATATCCAAATTGTGGAACCATTTTGACCTTATTTTAGAATGTGGTGTTAGGTGTGGGTCAATACCTAGTTTCTTCCATACTAGTTTCCAATTTTCTCAGGAGTTTTTGTCTAATATTGAGTTCTTGTCCCAAAAGCTGGGGACTTTATGTTTATCAAACAATAGATTGTTACAATGATTTCCTAGTTTGTCCTGGGATTCTATCTTATTCCAATGATCAACTACACTATTTCTTTGTCAGAACCATATGGTTTTCATGACTGCTGCTTTATAACATGGTTTTAGATATGTCACAGGGAGACCACCTTCATCAGCATTTTTTTCATTAATTTCCTTGAAATTATTGAGTTTTTGTTCTTCCAGATGAACTTTGCTACTATTTTTTCTAGATCTGTAAAATAATTTCTTGAGAGTTTAATTGGTATGGCAGTAAATAAGTAGATTGATTTTGGAAGTATTGTCATTTTTATTATATTTGCTCAGCCTACCCATGAGCACTTAATATTATTCCTACTGATTACATCTGATTTTATTTGTGTGGAAAGTGTTTTGTAGGTGTGTTCACATAATTCCTGACTTTCCCTTGGAAGATACATTCCCAAATATTTTATACTATCAACAATTATTTTGAATGGAATTTCTTTTTGTATGTCTTGCTGCTGGATTTTGTTGGTAATATGTAAAAATGATGATAATTTATGTGGATTTATTCTGTATCTTACAACTTTGCTAAAGCTGTGAATTGTTTCTAGTTGTTGTTTAGTTGATTCTCTAGGGTTCTCTAAGGATCTCATATTATCTGCAAAGAGTGATAAATTGGTTTCCTCATGATCTATTCTAATTCATTTAATCTCTTTTTCTTCTCTTATTGCCAAAGCTATCATTTCTAATACAATATTAATTAATAATGGTGAGAGTGTGCAACATTGTTTCATTCCTTATATTATTAGGAATGGTTCTCATTTGTTCCTATTACATATGATGCTTTCTAATGGTTTTAAAAAGATGCATTGAATATTTGAAGCAAAAGGCCACTTATTCCTATACTTGCTAGTGTTTTTAATTGGAATGGGTGTTGGATATTGTCAAATGCTTTTTCTGCATCCATTGAGATAATCACATGATTTTTTTAGTTTGGTTATTGATATAGTCAATTATGCTAATAATTTTTCCTAATATTTAACCAGCCCTGCATTCCTGGTATAAATCCCACTTGGTCATAGTGTATTATCATGGGAATTACTTTCTGTAATCTTGTTTCTTTTTTATTATTTTTATTAAAGCTTTTTATTTGCATAACATATGTATGGGTAGTTCCTCAGCATTGATCTTTACAAAGCTTTTTGTTTCAAATTTTACCCCAGTCCCCTCCCCTCCCCTAAATGGCAGGAAGCCCACGACATGTTAATAATGATAACATACTTGACAAGTTGTTGTGCAAAAAAAATCCTATCTACAAGAAAAAAAAATCAGAGAAAGGAAACACACTGCAAGCAAACATCAATAAAGAGCATGAAAATGTTATGTGGTAGTCCACATTTCATATCCCTCTCTCTGGGAGTATATGGCTTTCTTCACTGAACAATTGGAACTGGTTTGAGACAATTCTTTGTTGCAGAGAGCCATGTACATCAGAGCTGATCATCATATAATATTGTTGCTGTGTATAATGATATCCTGGTTCTGCTCACTTCACTCAGCATCAGTTCATGCAAGTCTCTGAAGGCTTCTCTGAAATCATCTTGCTGGTCATTTCTTACAGAGAAATAATATTCCATAACTTTCATACACCATAATTTATTCAGCCACTCTCCAATTGATGGGCATCCATTCAGTTTCCAGTTTCTAGCCACTACAAAAAGAGCTGCCACAAACATTCTTGCACATGTGGGTCCCTTTCCCTCCTCTAAGATCTCTTTGGGATATAAGCCCAATAGAAACACTGCTGGGTCAAAGGGTATGCACAGTTTGATAACTTTTTGAGCATAGCTCCAAATTGCTCTCCAAAATGGTTGGATCCGTTCACAGTTCCACCAACAATGTATTAGAGTCCCAGTTTTCCCACATCCCCTCCAACATTCATCGTTATCTTTTCCTGTCATTTTAGCCAATTTGATAGGTGTGTAGTGGTACCTCAGGGTTGTCTTAATTTGCATTTCTCTGATCAGTAGTGATTTGGAGCAACTTTTCATATGACTAGAGATGGTTTTAATTTCCTCATCTGAAAATTGTCTGTTCATATCCCTTGACCACTTATCTATTGAAGAGTGGCTTGAATTCTTGTATATATGAGACAATTCTATATATATTTTAGAAATGAGAGCTTTATCAGAACCATTAAATGTAAAGATGATTTCCCAATTTGATGCTTTCCTCCTAATCTTGTCTGCATTTGTTTAGCATTAGAATTAATTGTTCTTTGAATGTTTGGTAGAATTCACATGTAAAACCATCTGGCCCTGGAGATTATTTCTTAGGGTGTTGATTAATAGCTTGTTCTATTTCTTTTTCTAAAATGGGGCTTTTTAAATAATTTATTTTCTCTTTTGTTAACCTGGGCAATCTATATTTTTGTAGATATTCCTCCATTTCATTTAGATTATCAAACTTACTAGCATAAAGTTAGGCAAAGTAACTCCTAATTATTACTCTAATTTCCTCTTCATTAGAGTAAAGTTCTCCCTTATCATTCTTGAGGTTAACAATTTGATTTTCCTCTTTCCTTTTTCTTATCAAATTAACTAAAGGCTTATCTATTTTGTTGGTTTTTTTCATAAAACCAATTCTTAGTTTTAATTATTAAATCAATAGTTTTCTTATTTGCAATTTTATTATTTTCCCCTTTTATTTTTAGAATTTCCAACTTGGTATTTAATTGAGGGTTTTTAATTTGTTCTTTTTCAAGTTTTTTTTAATAATAAGCCCAATTTGTTGATCTTTTCTTTCTCTATTTTATGCAAGTAAGCATCTAGATATATAAATTTACCCCTTATAAAGCTTTGGCAATATCCCACAAATTTTGGTATGTTGTCTCATTATTGTCATTCTCCTGGATGAAATTACTGATTGTGTCTATGGTTTGCTCTTTCACCCATTCATTCTTCAGGATTAGAATATTTAATTTCCAATTAAATTTTGGTTTATTTTCTCCTGGCCTTATATTGCATGTGATTTTTATTGCATCATGATCTGAAAAAGATGGATTTACTATTTCTGCTTTTCGATTTGATTTTCAGATTTTTATGTCCTAATACATGGTCAATTACTCTATAAATTCCAGGGACCATTGAGAAAAAAGTAAACTCCCTACTGTCTCCATTCAGTTTTCTCCATAGTCTATCATATCTAACTTTTCTAACAATTGGTTTATCTCCCTAGTTTCTTTCTTGTTTATTTTGTGGTTTGATTTATCCAATTCTGAGAGAGCAAGGTTGAGATCCCCCACTGGTATAGTTTGGCTATCTATTTCTTCTTGCATCTCTCTTAATTTCTCCCCTAGGAATTTGGATGCTTTTGCACATGGTGCATATATATTTAGTATTGATATTGCTACATTATGTATGGTACCCTTTAATAAAATATAGTTTCCTTCCTTATCTTTTTTGATTAGATCTATCTTGGCTTTTACTTGATCTGAGATAAGGATTGCTACCCCTGCTTTTTTTTTTTGTTCACCTGAAGCATAATAGGTTCTGCTCCAGCCTTTTACCTTCATCCTATATATGTCACCATGTTTTAGATGTGTTTCTTGTAGACAATATATTGTGGGATTCTGGTTTTTAATCCAGTCTGATATCTGCTTCCTCTTTATGGGAGAGTTCATCCCATTCACATTCACAGTTAGAATAACTAATTCTTTATTTCCTGCCATTTTATTTACCCAAGTTATGTTTTTCCCTTTCCTTTCCCCTTTCTCCCTTCCCCCCTCTTTAGTATTTTGCTTTTCATGAGCCCCTCCCCCAAACAATCCTCCACCCTTTCGATCCCCTCCCCCTTTTTTTACTCCTTTTCCCTGATTCTTCTATTTTCCCTTCTATTAATTTATCCCTTTCTTTTCTTCCTTCGCCTCCCACTTCCCTCTAGCAACAGACAAGTTTCTATGTGAAATCAAGTTTCTGATATACACTTTTAGAGCCCAATGTGACGAGAGTAAGATTTACACAATGCTCATCTCCCTCCCTTCTTTCTCTCAATTATATTAGGTTTTCTTTGCCTCTTCATGAGATTTTACCTTATTTTTACCTCCTTTTTTTTAAATCTTATTTTACCACATTGTCCTTCTTTCCCCTGTATGATAGCCTTTCCCCCCTCTAGTTTTCTTTTTCATATTATTGAAGTAATATCTAATTATACCCCCAACCTATAAGTATCCCCATAGTAGAAATAAAGTTCTCAAGAGTCCTTTCCTTTTTACCTTTTTTTTTTATGCTTCTCTTGAGTTCTGTGTTTGGAGGTCGAATTTTTTGTTCAGATCTGATCTTTTCATTAGAAATAGGTGAAATTCACCTATATCATTAAATGACCATCTTCTTCCCTGGAGGATAATGCTTATTCTACCTGGATAGGCTATTCTTGGCTGTGGTCCACATTCCTCTGCCTTTCAGAATATTTGGTTCCAGGCCCTTGGATCCTTCAATATAGAGGCTGACAGATCATGTGTGATTCTAATTATGGATCCTCGATATTTGAATTGTTTCTTTCTACCTGCTAGCAGAATCTTTTCCTTGGTGCGATATTCCTGAAATTTAGCCACGATATTCCTTGGGGTTTTAATCTTGGGGTCTCTTTCAGTGGTGATTGTGCCTTCTGATTCTACAACCTCAGGGCAGTTTTCTTTCATAATTTCATGGAAGATAGTGTTTAGATTCTTTTTTTTCTACTAGAAACAATTCACAACTTTAGCAAAGTTGAAGGATTCAAAATTAATCCACATAAATCATCAGCATTTTTATATATTACCAACAAAATACAGCAGCAGGAGATACAAAAAGAAATTCCATTACAAATAACAGATGATAGGATAAAATATTTGGGAATCTTTCTGCCAAAGAAAAGTCAGAAACTATATGAACTAAACTACAAAACACTTTCCACACAAATGATATCAGATCTAATCAATTGGAAAAACATTAAGTGCTCATGGGTAGGCCGAGCCAATATAATAAAAATGGCAATACTACCCAAACTAATTTACTTATTTAGCGCCATACCAATCAAACTCCCAAGAAATTATTTTACAAATCTAGAAAAAAATAGTAGCAGAGTTCATTTGCAAGAACAAAAGGTCAAGGGTTTCAAGAGAATTAATGAGAAAAAAGGAAGATGAAGGTGGCCTTGCTGTACCACATCTAAAATTATATTGTTATAAAGCAGCAGTCATCAAAACCATTTGGTACTGGCTAAGAAATAGGGCAGTGGATCAGTGGCATAGGAAAGGTTATCAGCACAATCTAGGCAATAACCTTAACAATTTAGTGTTTGATAAACCCAAAGCCCCCAGCTTTTTGAATAAGTACTCACTATTCGTCAAAAACTGCTGGGAAAATTGGAAACTAATGTGGAAGAAATTAGGGATTGACCCATACCTAACACCACATACCAAGATAAGATCTAAATGAGTTCAAGATCTAGATATAAAGAGTGATTTTGTAAGCAAATTAGAGGAACGTAGTATAGTTTACCTCTCAGACCTGTGGAGATGGAATAAATTTATGTCCAAAGAAGATCTGGAACTCCTAATTGAAAACCAGATAGATAATTTTGATTATATTAAGTTAAAAAGTTTCTGTACAAATAAAACTAAAGCAGACAAGATTAGGAGGGAAGAATCAAATTGCGAAATCATCTTTACATTTAATGGTTCTGGTAAAGGCCTCATTTCGAAAATATATAGAGAATTGTCTCATATATATGAGAATTCAATCCACTCTTCAATAGATAAGTTGTCAAGGGATATGATCAGACAATTTTCAGATGATGAAATTAAAACTATTTGTAATCATATGAAAAGTTGCTCCAAATCACTATTGATCAGAGAAATGCAAATTAAGACAACTCTGAGGTACCACTACACACCTGTCAGGTTGGCTAAAATGACAGGAAAAGATAACGATGAATGTTGAAGGTGTTGTGGGAATACTGGGACACTGATGCATTGTTGGTGGAACTGTGAACAGATCCAACCATTCTGGAGAGCAATTTGGAGCTATGCTGAAAAAGTTATCAAACTACATACCCTTTGACCCCGCAGTATTTCTACTGGGCCTATATCCCAAATAGAAGTTAGAGGAGGGAAAGGGACTCAGCTGTGCAAGAATGTTTGTGGCAGCCCTTTTTGTAGTGGCTAGAAACTGGAAACTGAAGGGATGCCTATCAATTGGAGAGTGGCTGAATAAGTTATGGTATATGAATGTTATAGAATATTATTGCTCTGTAAGAAATGGCCAGCAGGACGATTTCAGAGAGGCCTGGAGAGACTTGCATGAACTGATGCTCAGTGAAAAAAGCAGAACCAGGAGATCATTATACACAGCAACAACAATATTACATGATGATCAATTCTGATGGACATGGCTCTCTGCAACAAAGAATTGTCTCAAAACAGTTCCAATTTTTCACTGAAGTAAGCCATATACACCCAGAGACAGGGATATGAAATATGGACCACAACATAACATTTTCATGATCTCTATTGATGTTTGCTTGCATTGTGTTGCCTTTCTCTGATTTTCTTTATTTTCTTGTAGATAGGATTTTTCTTGCCCAACTTGTCAAGTATTTCAACATTATTAACATGTAGTGGACTTCCTGCCATCTAGGGGAGGGGAGCAGACGGGGGGTAAAAGTTGTAATGGAAAGCATTGTAAAGATCAATGCTGGGGAGATACCCATACATGTGTTATACAAATAAAAAGCTTTAATAATAAAAAAAGAAAGTATGATGAACCCAAAATGATAAACTCTGTATAGTTCAGTTTTGTCAAGGCCAAATTCTATTATGTTATTAGAAAAGGACTCAGCTATATTCTTGACACTTTTATGAGTGCTATATTTTGTTTTTGTTTGTTTTTGATGAGATAAAAGAAGACTGACATATTTTTCAAAAAAAAAATAAAGTAGATTCTTTTATTCAAAATGGCTTTCAGGAAGTCCAATAATCCTTAGATTGTCTCTCCTAGATCTATTTTCCAAGTCAGTTGTTTTTCCTAGGAGATATTTCATATTTTCTTCTATTTTTTCATTTTTTTGTTTTTCTTTGAATCATTCTTTTTTATTTATTAATACTTTTAATTTGCAAAACATATGTGTGGGTAATTCCTAAACATTAACCCTTACAAAGCTTTCTGTTACAAATTTTTCCCCCCTACTCCCCACCCCTCCCCTAGATGGCCGCATATCAACTACATGATAATTATGTTAGAATACTTAAGATATAGAATATATGTATAGTTATTGCATCATTTTTTGCGCAGGAGAAATCCTATCTACAAGAAAGAATAATCGGATAAAGGAAATACAATGCAAGCAAACCTCAATAGAGAACATGAAAATGTTATTTTGTGGTCCACATTTTACATCCCTCTTTCTGGGTGTATATGGCTCTCTTCACCGAACAATTGGAACTGATTTGAAGCATTTCATTGTTGAAGAGAGTAATGTCCATTAGAACTGATCCTCCTATAGTATTGTTGTTGCTGTGAATAATGATCTCCTGGTTCTGCTCACTACACTGAGCATTAGTTCATGCAAGTCTCCCCAGGCTTCTCTGAAATTGTCCTGCTGGTCGTTTCTTACAGAGCAATAGTATTCCATAACATTCATATACCATAATTTATTCAGCCACTCTCCAATTGATGGGCATCCATTCAGTTTCCAGTTTCTAGCCACTACAAAAAGAGCTGCCACAAACATTCTTGCACATGTGGGGCCCTTTCCTTCTTTTATGATTTCTTTGGGATATAAACCCAGTAGAAACCCTGCTCGGTCAAAGGGTATGCATAGTTTGATAACTTTTTGAGCATAGTTCCAAATTGCTCTCCAGAATGGTTGGATCCATTCACAGTTCCACCAACAATGCATCAGTGTCCCAGTCTTCCCACACCCCCTCCAACATTCATCTTTATCTTTTCCTGTCATTTTAGACAATATGACAGGTGTATATTGGTACCTCAGAGTTGTCTTAATTTGCATTTCTCTGATCAATAGTGATTTGGAGCACCTCTTCATATGATTATAAATAGTTTTAATTACATCATCTGAAAATTGTCTGTTCATATCCTTTGATCATTTATCAATTGGAGAATGGCTTGAATTCTTATAAATATGAGACAATTCTCTATATATCTTAGAGATGAGACCTTTATCAGAACCCTTAAATGTAAAGATGATGTCCCAATTTGATGCTTCCCTCCTAATCTTGTCTGCATTAGTTTTGTTTGTACAGAAACTTTTTAACTTAATATAATTAAAATTATCTATCTGGTGTTCAATTAAGACTTCCAGATCTTCTTTGAACATAAATTTATGCCATCTCCACAGCAAACTATCCTATGTTACTCTAATTTGGTTATAATATCACTCTTTATATCTAGATCATGAACCCATTTAGATCTTATCTTGGTGTGCGGTGTTACATGTGGGTCCAGCCTTAATTTCTTCCACACTAGTTTTCAATTTTCCCAGCAGTTTTTGCCAAATAGTGAGTACTTATCCCAAAAGCTGGGGTCTTTGAGTTTAGCAAACACTAAATTGCTAACATTATTACCTAGCATGTACTGATATCCTATCCTATGCCACTGATCGACTGCTCTATTTCTCAGCCAGTACCAAATGGTTTTGATGACCGCTGCTTTATAATATAGTTTTAGATCTGGTACAGCAAGGCCACCTTCATCTGTCTTTTTTTTTCGTTAATTCCCTTGAAATTCTTGACCTTTTTTTCTTCCAAATGAACTTTGCTACTATTTTTTCTAGATCTGTAAAATAATTTCTTGGGAGTTTGATTGGTATGGCGCTAAATAAGTAAATTAGTTTGGGTAGTATTGCCATTTTTATTATATTGGCTCGGCCTACCCATGAGCACTTAATGTTTTTCCAATTGACTAGGTCTGATTTTATTTGTGTGGAAAGTATTTTGTAGTTTAGTTCATATAGTTTCTGACATTTTCTTGGCAAATAGATTCCCAAATATTTTATGCTATCATCTGCTATTTGGAATGGAATTTCTTTTTCTAATCAAATTTACTGAAGTTTATCTATTTTGTTAATTTTTTTCATAAAACCAACTCATAAATTGTATTTATTATTTCAATAGTTTTCTTATTTTCAGTTCTGTTAATCTCATCTTTTATTTTTAGAATTTCAAATTTGGTATTTAATGAGGGTTTTTAATTTGCTCTTTTTCTAGCTTTTTTAGTTGTAAACACAATTCACTGATCTTCTCTTTCTCTTTTTTATGCAAGTAAGCATCTAACCACTTATACCCCTTATACCCATTTTGACCACTTTGGCTGCAACACACAAATTTTGGTATGTCATCTCATTATTTTCATTTTCTTGGATGACGTTGATTGTGTCTATAATTTGTTTTTTTTTTTATCCATTCATTTTTTCAGATTAGATTATTTAATTTCCATTCTCTTTATGGTATCTTTTCTCCTGGCCTTATTTTGCACATGATTTTTAATGCATCATGATCTGAAAAAATGCATTTACTATTTCTGCCTTTCTGCATTAACATTCTATTTATCTCCTTAATTTCTTTCTTATTTATTTTGTGGTTTGATTTATCTAGTTCTGAGAGAGCAAAGTTGAGATCACCCACTAGTATAGTTTTGACGTCTATTTCTTCTTGCATCTCTCTTAACTTCTCCTTTAGGAATTTTTTACTTCACCTGAAACATAATAGTTTCTGCTCCAGCCTTTTACTTTAACTCTGTAGGTATTACTATGCTTTAAATGTGTTTCTTATAAACAGCATAGTGTATGATTGTGGCTTTTAATCCAGTCTGCTATCTGCTTCTGTTTTATGGGAGAGTTCACCCCATTCACATTCACAGTTAAAAAAACTAATTTTGTATTTTCTGCCATCTTATTTACCCTTAGTTATGCTTTCCTCTTTCCTTTTGCCCTTCTCTCCTCCCCAGTATTTTGTTTTTGATGACCATCTCTGTCAAACACTCCTCCACCCTTTAGAGCCCCTCCTCCTTTTTTATACCTTTCCCCTAATATTTCTGTTTTCTCTTCTATTTAGTCTTTCCTTTTCTTTTCCTCTTTCCCCTCCCACTTCCCTATAAGGTGAAACAACTTTCTCTGTGAAACCAAATATGTCTTTTTTAATCACAGTTTTCAGGAAGTCCAATGATCCTTAAATTGTCTCTTCTAGATCTATTTTCCAGGTCAGTTGTTTTTCCTAGGAGGTATTTCATATTTTCTTCTATTTTTTCATTTTTTTTGTTTGAATGATTCTTGAAGTCCTATTAAGTCATTCACTTCCATTTGTTCAATTCTAATTTTTAGTGTATTGTTTTCTTTCGTTACCTTTTTAGCTCCATTTGTATTTGGCCAATTGAATTGTTTTGTTCATTGCATTTTTTTTTTGCATTTCGCAAATTTTGTTTTTGAAAGAATCATTATCTTTATCATATGTATTTTGTAAAGCATTATCTGCTTTTTCCATTTCATCAAATCTGTTTTGTAGGGAGTTATATGCTTTTCCCATCCCTTTTTGCAAAGATCTCATTTACTTTCCCCATTTTTCTTCTAACTTTCTTTTAAGATCCTTTATGCACTCTTTTAAGAAAGCCTTGTGAAATGGGGAGCAGCTCATATCTCCCTTTGTGGCTTCATGTGGAGTGGATTAGCCTTTAGGCACCTCATGATCTGAGGTCTGTTCTCTCTCTCCATAAAAGCTCCCTATGATGAGAGTCCTTTTTGAGTTTTTTTGCTCAGTTTTTTAAAACTTGAGGTCTTCTCAATGCAAAGGAGCAACAGCTGCTTTAGTTTATCCTGAGGCAGCTCTGCTGATTGACTTCTGGTGCTGGGTAATTGTGGTTAGTTATGGGGCTCAGTGGTTTACAATTTGCCTTTTTTAGCAAATCTGCCAAACTACCTGCTTGCAACCAGGACAGAGTAATCTAAGAGGCTCACAGATGATTGATTCCCAGCTGCCTGAAAGGTGCAATGTTCTGACTCCCCATTCCATCTCCTTGTCCCAGTCTTCCTGTGCTGAGATCTGGGTTTAGCAGACTGTCCCTCTGCCCATTTGAAACAGACCTGTTCTGAAGTTCTTCCAAGGTATCTTTTTTCTGGAAATGTGTTGAACTATGGGGTTCTTTAAATCCAAAACCGGTTTAGAGACTTAATCTACTATTGGTTTGAGGAAAGTAAGAGAAGGTCACAGAAAGTCATGTCTGCTTTCTGCCACCTTGATTCTGCCTCCAAAAGAGTTCATTAAAAAGGGGAGAGCATCTGCAAGTACAAACATATTTATGGCAAATATTTTTTGTGGTTCCAAAGAATTGGAAATGGGTAAACCCATCAGTTGGGGAATGGCTGAATAACTTATAGTCTAGGAGTAATGAAATACCATTTTCCTATAAGACATGATGATTGGCAGACCAGAAAAACCTGGGAAGACTTACATGAACAGAAGCTAAGAGAAATGAGCAGAATCAGGAGAATAACATTTATATTACCTGCAACATTGCATCATAATCAACTATGCTTGCCCTAGCTCTTCTCAGAAATACAATAAGCCAAGGCAATCCCAAAAGGCTTATGAAAAAAAAAAAGATGCTATCC
>JAJPUD010018849.1:543-27740 GCA_023553655.1 Myrmecobius fasciatus | reverse complement strand
GATTTGGAGCACCTTTTCATATGATTATAAATAGTTTTAATTTCATCATCTGAAAATTGTCTGTTCCTATCCTTTGACCATTTATCAATTGGACAATGGCTTGAATTTTTATAAATATGAGACAATTCTCTATATATTTTAGAGATGAGACCTTTATCAGAACCCTTAAATGTAAAGATGATTTCCCAATTTGATGCTTCCCTCCTAATCTTGTCTGCATTAGTTTTGTTAGTACAGAAACTTTTTAACTTAATATAATCAAAATTATCTATCTGGTGTTCAATTAAGAGTTCCAGATCTTCCCTGGACATAAATTTATTCCATCTCCACAGGTCTGAGAGGTCAACTATCCCATGTTCCTCTAATTTGGTTATAACATTACTCTTTATATCTAGATCATGAAGCCATTTAGATCTTATCTTGGTGTGGGGTGTTAGGTGTGGGTCCAGCCTTAATTTCTTCCACACTAGATTCCAATTATCACAGCAGTTTTTGCTGAATAGTGAGTACTTATCCCAAAAGCTGGGGTCTTTGGGTTTATCAAACACTAAATTGCTAACGTTATTACCTAGCTTGTCCTGATATCATATTCTATGCCACTGATCGACTGCTCTATTTTGCAGCCAGTACCAAATAGTTTTGATGACTGCTGCTTTATAATATAGTTTTATATCTGGTACAGCAGGGCCACCTTCATCTGTCTTTTTTTTTCATTAATTCCCTTGAAATCCTTGACCTTTTGTTCTTCCAAATGAACTTTGCTATTATTTTTTCTAGATCTGTAAAATAATTTCTTGGAAGTTTGATTGGTATGGCACTAAATAAGTAAATTAGTTTGGGTAGTATTGTCATTTTTATTATATTTGCTCGGCCTACCCATGAGCACTTAATGTTTTTCCAATTGACTAGGTCTGATTTTATTTGTGTGGAAAGTGTTTTGTAGTTAAGTTCATAAGTTTCTGACATTTTCTTGGCAGATAGATTCCCAAATATTTTATGCTATCATCCGTTATTCTGAATGGAATTTCTTTTTCTATCTCTTGCTGCTGAACTTTGTTGGTAATATATGAAAATGCTGATGATTTATGTGGATTTATTTTGAATCCTGCAACTTTACTAAAGTTGTGAATTGTTTCTAGTAGTTTTTTAGTTGAGTCTCTAGGGTTCTCTAAGTATACCATCATGTCATCTGGAAAGAGTGATAATTTGGTTTCTTCATTACCTACTCTAATTCCTTTTATCTCTTTTTCTTCTCTTATTGCCAAAGCTAACATTTCTAATACAATATTAAATAGTAATGGTGACAGTGGGCAGTCTTGTTTCACTCCTGATCTTATTGGGAATGGTTCTAGTTTGTCTCCATTACATATGATACTTGCTGATGGTTTTAAGTAGATGCTACTGATCATTTTAAGGAAAAGCCCATTTATTCCTATACTCTCTAGTGTTTTTAATAGGAATGGGTGTTGGATTTTATCGACTGCTTTTTCTGCATCTATGGAGATAATCATATGGTTTTTGTTAGTTTGGTTATTAATATAATTGATTTTGCTGATAGTTTTTTTGATATTGAACCAGCCCTGCATTCCTGGTATAAATCCTACTTGGTCAAGATGTATTATCCTGGAGATAACTTTCTGTAATCTCATTGCTAAAATCTTATTTAAAATTTTTGCATCAATATTCATTAGGGAAATGGGTCTATAATTTTCTTTCTCTGTTTTCACCCTACCTGGTTTAGCTATCAGAACCATATCTGTATCATAGAAGGAATTTAGTAGTATACCTTCTGTCCCTATTTTTTCAAATACTTTGTATAGTATTGGAATTAATTGTTCTTTAAATGTTTGGTAGAATTCACATGTAAAACCATCTGGCCCTGGTGATTTTTTCTTAGGGAGTTGATTAATAGCTTGTTCTATTTCTTTTTGTAAAATGGGGCTATATCCTCTTCTGTTAACCTGGGCAATCTATATTTTTGTAGATATTCCTCCATTTCATTTAGATTATCAAACCTCTTGGCATAAAGTTGGGCAAAGTAACTACTAATTATTACTCCAATTTCCTCTTCATTGGAGGAAAGTTCTCCCTTATCATTTTTGAGACTAACAATTTGATTTTCCTCTTTCCTTTTTCTGATCAAATTAACTAAAGGCTTATGTATTTGGTTGGTTTTTTCATAAAACCAACTCTTAGTTTTATTTATTAATTCAAGTTTTCTTATTTTCAATTTTATTAATTTCTCCTTTTATTTTCAGAATTTCCAATTTGGTATTTGATTGAGGGTTTTTAATTTGCTCTTTTTCTAGTTTGTTTTTTAATTGTAACCCTAATTCATTGATCTTCTCTTTCTCTATTTTATGCAAATAAGCATCTAGAGATATAAAATTGCCCCTTATAACCGCTTTGGCCGTATCCCACAAATTTTAGTATGTTGTGTCATTATTGTCATTCTCCTGGATGAAATTATCGATTGTGTCTATAATTTGCTCTTTCACCCATTCATTCTTCACGATTAGATTATTTAATTTCCAATTAACTTTTGGTCTATTTTCTCCTGGCCTTATATTACATGTGAGTTTTATTGCATCATGATCTGAGAAGGAGACATTTAGTATTTCTGCTTTTCCACATTTGATTTTGAGGTTTTTAGGCCCTAACACATGATCAATTTTCGTATAAGTTCCATGAACCCCTGAGAAAAAAGTATACTCCCTTCTATCATCATTCAATTTCCTCCAGAGATCTGTCATACCTAACGTATCTAACATTTTGTTTATCTCCCTAACTTCTTTCTTATTTATTTTGTGGTTTGATGTATCTAATTCTGAGAGAGCAAGGTTGAGATCCCCCACTAGTATAGTATTACTGTCTATTTCTCCTTGCATCTCTGTTAGTTTCTCCTCTAGGATTTTGGATGCTATACCACTTGGTGCATATATGTTTAGTATTGATACCGCTTCATTGTCTATGGTAGTACCCTTTAGTAAAATAGTTTCCTTCCTTATATCTTTTAATTAGATCTATTTTTGCTTTTACTTGATCTGAGAGGATTGCTACCCCTGCTATTTTTTTGTTCACTTGAAGCATAGAAGATTCTGCTCCAGCCCTTTACCTTTATTCTGTATGTATCTCTATGTTTTAAATGTGTTTCTTGTAAACAACATATTGTAGGATTCTGGCTTTTAATCCAGTCCGCTATCTGTTTCTGTTTTATGGGAGAGTTCATCCAATTCACATTCATAGTTAAAATGATTATATCTATATTTCCTGCCATCTTATTTACCCAGTTATATTTTTCTCTTCCCTTTCCCATTACTCCCTGCCCCCCTCCCCAGTATTTTATTTTTGATGACCACTTTCCCTCTAACAGTCCTCCCCCCTTTAAAACCCTCCCTCTTTTATACACCTTTCCCCTAATTCTTCTATTAATTTATCGCTTTCTTTTCCTCCTTTCCCTGCTACTTCCCTATACAGAGGGCCAAGTTTTTCCCTGAAATCAAATGTGTCTGATAGGCGCTTTTAGAACCCAATCCAATGAGAGTAAGATTTACACAATACTCATCACCCTCCCTTCTTTCCCTCAATTATATTAGATTTTCTATGTCTCTTCATGAGACTTTGCCTTATTTTACCTCCTTTTTTTTACTTTATTTTACCTCCTTTCCCCTCCCCCCCCTTTTTTACAATATCATATACCTTCCACCTCTAATCTTTTTTTCGATTATTATCAAAGTAAAATCAAATTATACCCCCATGCTTTAAGGATACTCCTAGTAGAGATATAGTTCTCGAGAGTTCTTTCCTTTTTACCTTTTTACGCTTCTCTAGAGTTCTGTGTTTGGAGGTCAAATTTTTTGTTCCTTGGAAGATGATGCTCATTCTAGCTGGATAGCTTATTCTTGGCTGTAATCCAAGTTCTTTTGCCTTTTGGAATATCTGATTCCAGGCCCTTCTATCCTTCAATGTGGAAGCTGACAGATCCTGTGTAATTCTAATGACAGTTCCTCGGTATTTGAACTGTTTTTTTTCTAGCAGCTTGTAATATCTTTTCCTTGGTGCAATAGTCCTGAAATTTGGCCACGATATTCCTTGGGGTTTTAATTTTGGGGTCTCTTTCAGGAGGTGCTCGATGGATTCTTTCAATACCAACTTTGCCTTCTGATTCTAAAACATCAGGGCAATTCTCTTTCATGATTTCCTGGAAGATAGCATCAAGGTTCTTTTTTTCATCGTGACTTTCAGGGAGTCCAATAATTCTTAGATTGTCTCTCCTGCATCTGTTTTCCAAGTCAGTTGTTTTTCCTAGGAGATATTTCATATTTTCTTCTATTTTTTCATTTTTTTGTTTTGTTTGACTGATTCTTGAAGTCTTATTGAGTCATTCATTTCAATTTGTTTAATTTTAATTTTTAAGGAATTATTTCCTTCAGTTGTCTTTTTTAGCTCCTTTTGTAACTGGCCAATTGAATTTTTTGGTTCATTGCATTCTTTTTCCATTTTGCCAATTTTATTTTTCAGTGAATTGTTGTCTTTTTCCAATTCACTAATTTTATTTTTTCAGTGAATTGTTATCTTTTTCCAATTCACTATTTTTATTTTCTAGTGAGTTGGTGACTTTTTCCAATTCACCAATTTTATTTTTCAGGGAATTGTTGTCTGTTACTAATTCACTATTTTTATTTTCCAGTGAGTTGGTGACTTTTTCCAATTTACCATTTTTGTTTTTCAGTGAATTGTTGTCTTTTACCAATTCACTATTTTAGTTTTCCAGTGAATTGGTGACTTTTTCCAATTCACTAATTTTGTTTTTCAGTGAATTTTTGTCTTTTTCCGTTTCACCAGACTTATTTTCCAGTTTTTCACATCTCTGTTGCAGGGCGATGTTTCCTTCTTGCACTGCTCTCAGTGTATTTCCCCAATCTTCTTCTAGCTCTCTTTTGAGATTCTTTATGAAATCTTCCAGGTAAGCCTTCTGAAAGGGAGACCAGCTTAAGTCCACCTTTGTGGCTTTATCTGGGATTGTTTTCAGAATCTAAGGATCTGGGGACTGCTCTAGTTTCTCTTCTTGAAGCTGTCTATGGTGAGAGCTCCCTTCTTCTTGCTGATGATGTTTAGCTGAGGTATCAGTCACCAGCAGGGAATTCTGCAGCAGCAGCAGCAGCAGCAGCAGAGGCAGCAGTGGCAGCGCCAGCTGCAGCAGCAGCAGCAGCAGCAGCAGTGATTTCAATTTGCCCTGGGGCAGTTTGCCGAGTTGACTTCCGGTCTGGGGCTGATCTGGCTAGATCTGCACTAGGACCACACTTTCAGCTGCTCTCAATCCACCCTTTATCAAAGGTAGACCTGCCAAAGCACCTGCCCGCAAGCAGAGCAAAGTGGCCCAAGCGTCCCCCAGGGACTTCCTGGCAGCCTAAAATCTTCTGGTCTGTCTCAGCCCTGGACTTGCACCCCAGCTGTGCACTGGCGTCTGAGCGCCAGGAGCTGCTTGATCCCCTGCCCGTCTAAAACTGACCTCAGAAGTTCTTTCAAAGTAGATATTTGATAGAAGTGCGTTGTAGTCCAAGTGTTTGGTGAAGTCCTCACTCCAGAACCAGTTTGAAGGCTCAGTTTGTCTGTGTCTGAGGGAAGGTCTCAGGAGCTTACAGAGAAAGTTGTCTGCAGTTAGCCATCTTGGCTCCACCCCCCCTTGGCTCTGCCCCCATCTCTTTTAAAAATTGTGTTTTCAGCACAATTGACCACATCAATAACCAAATGAACAAAAATCATATGATTATCTCAGCAGATGCAGAAAAATCTTTTGAGAAAAGAGGGCAATCAATGGAGCTTTCATTTAAATGATTAGTGTTTTCTATAAAAATATAAGCAATCATGTAATAGGGAAAACTAAGAACAATTTCAAAAAGATCAAATCTGAAGCAAGGATGTTTATTATCACCACCATTATTTAAAATTGCTCTAGAAATGTAAACTATAGCAGTAAGAGAAGAAAAATATATTGAAGGAACTAGAACGGGAAGTGACAAAATAAAACTGTCACTCTTTGCAAATGATACATTGAGGATACTTTAAAAAAAAAAAACTAATTGAGATGGAGAACAGGACACACATTTATCTCTGACGTTTTCCCATGACCTTCATACTAAGTACCAAACCTAGCCTCTCAATTAGTTCTGGACTGGCAGAACCCACAAATATTGGGAGTGTAACAAATTACCAGAAGATAATTTCAAAGATCACAGAAAAAAGGTTTTTTTAAATCGGGCATGGCCAAGCATAAGCAGCAGACACTGCTTGAGGAAAAACTCTTAGGAGTGTAGGCAGCCAGAATCCTGAGGTGGTGCACACTGGAGAATCTATGGGGAGGAATCTACAGTAGTGTTGGCTACTCTGTTCTGGTTGCAAGCCAGGATATCAGCAGAGAAAACATACAGCACAAAAACAAAAGGTAAATAGTAAGCCCCCAAACACTAGAATTTCATTGGACCTCATCATGCCAGTCAGCAACAGGTGTGAGTCAGTACAGACTAAGTACCACCACCACTTTAAGGGAAGCTTAGACAACTTCCCTTGCTCTAAAACCAGATCTCAACTTTTAAAAAAATGAGTAAAAAGACAAAAAGAACTCTGACCACAGATTGTTATTTTATGGTGAAAGAGAACAGCTTTCAAACCCAGAGGATAGTAAAAGCAGATCATATTCAGAAGAATCACAAAAGGTTAATATAAATTGGCCCCCATCACACAAGTCTCTCCTAGAAGAAATTAAAAAGGATATTTTTTAAAACAGCTAGAAGAAAAATGAGGAAAAGAAATGAAGACTTTACAAGAGGGTTTGAAAAAGTCAACACAGAAAGTATCTGAAGAAAATTCACTACAAAATAGACTTAGGGAAATGGGGAAAGCATACAATATCAGAAATGGATTTGAAAAAATGGATAAAGAAAAGAACAACCCAGAAAAACAGAATTTGTGAAATGGAAAAGGAAAATAACTCCTTAAGAAACTAGAATTTGTGAAATAGAAAAAAAATTCCATAGAAGAAAGCAAATCATTTAAAAATTAAATTGGACAAATACAAAAAGGAAAAAAGTAAATAAAGAAAATAATTCACTAAAAATCAGAACTGAACAAATATAAATGAATGACTGAATGAGACATCGAGTCAGTTAAGCAAAACCAAAAAAAAAAAAAATAGAAAAAAATAGAAAAAAATGTAAAATGTCTACTTGCAAAAACAACTGACCTGGAAAATAGATCTTGGAGAGCCAATCTAAGGATTATTAGACTTCCTGAAAACCATGATTAAAAAAAAGAGCATAGACACTATTTTCCAGGAAATTATCAAAGAGAACTGCCTGATTGTCATAGATTCAGAAGGTAAAAGAGCCATTGAAAGAATTTACCAAACACCTCCTGAAAGAGACTACAAAATTAAAACTAAAAGGAATATCACAGCTGCATTTAAGAACTATCAGATCAAGGAAAAAATATTGTAAGCAGGCAGAATAAAAGTTCAAATACAGAGGAGCCACAATAAGGATTACCCAGGACATAGCAGCTTCAACCTTAAAGGATAGATGGGCCTGTAATCTGATATTCTGAAAGGCAAAGGAACTTGGAATGCAGCCAAGAATAAACTATGCTACTAAACTGAGCATTTTTTTTTTTCAGGGAAGAAGATGGGTGTTCAATGAAACAGATAAATTCTGTTTATTTCTGATGAATAGACCATAGCTAAACAAAAAAAATGACCTCCAAATATAGAACTCAAGAGAAGCATAAAAAGGTAAAAAGAAAAGAACTCTTGAGAACTATATTTCTGTTATAGGTTATTAGAGAGTGCATGTATAATTTGATTTTACTGTTATAATATGCAAAAAGAAACTAGAGATGAGAAGGGCATTGTACCACCAAAAGGGAAAAGTGGAGGTAAAATGAGGGAAATTACATCTTATGAAGAAGCAAAGGAAACATATTATAATTGAGGGAAATAAGGAAAGAGGATGAACATTATGTGAATTTTACTCTCATCAGATTTGTCTCAAAGAAAAAATGTTATACATATTTGGTTTCACAGAGAAACTTCTCTTATCTTATAGAAAAGTGGGAGGAAAAAGGGGAAAAGTTTGGAAGGGGTAGGCTAAATAGGAGGGAAAACAAAAATATTAGGGACAAGGTATAAGAAAGGGGAAGGTACTCTAAAGGGGGAGGATGGTTTGAGGCAAGTAATGCTCATAAGTAAAATACTGGGGAGGAGGGAAAGGAAAAAAGGAAAGAGAAAAATATAATTTGAGGTTATTAAGATCACAGAAAATACTGAATTAGTAGTTTTAACCATAAATGTGAATGGGATGAACTCTCCCATAAAATGGAAGTGGATAGCAAACTGGATTAAAAGCCAGAAACCTACAATATGTTGTTTACAAGAAATATGTTTAATACAGAGTGATACATGCAGAATAAAGGTAAAAGACTGGAGCAGAATCTATTATGCAACAAGTGAAATAAAAAAATAAAACAGGTGTAGCCATCCTGATCACACAAAAGCAAAAATTGATCAAATTAAAAAGAGATAAGGAAGGAAACTGCATCTTGCTAAAGGGTTCCATAGATAATGAAGCAATATCAATACTAAACATATATTCACCAAGTGGTATAACATGGTAATTCCTAAAGGAGAAGTTCAGAATGCTGCAAGAAGAAATAGACAGCAAAACTATAATAGTGGGAGATCTCAACCTTGCTCTCTTAGAACTGGATAAATTGAACCACAAAATAAATGAGAAAGAAGTTAAAGAGGTAAATAGAATAATAGAAAAAAACAGGTATGACATATCTTTGGAGAAAATTGAATGGAGACAGAATGGAGAACATTTTTTTCATGTCAGTTCATGGAACCTATACAAAAATTGACCATACATTAGGACATAAAAACCTCAAAATCAAAAGCAGAAAAAGTAAATGATTCTTTTTTCAAATTACAATGCAATAAAAATCCAATAAAAGCCCAAGGGAAAATAGACCAAAAGTAATTGGAAACTAAATAATCTCATCCTAAAAATGAATGGGTGAAACAGCAAATCATAGACACAATAATTTCATCCAAGAGAATGACAATAATGAAACAATATACCAAAATTTTTGGCATGCATCCAAAGTGGTAATAAGGGGAAATGTTATATATCTTTAGATGATTACTTGCATAAAATAGAAAAAGAGAAATTCAATGAATTGGACTTGCAACTATAAAGCTAGAAAAAGAACAAATTAAAAACCACGATTGAATACCAAACTGGAAAGTCTAAAAATAAAAGGGGAGATTAATAAATTTGAAATATTACTTTGATAATATGAAAAAGAGAACTAGAGAGTAAAAGGTTGTCATACTGGGGAAAAGAGGGAAAAAGTTGTAAAATAAGATCTAAAAAAAAGGAGGTAAAAACAAGGTAAAATCACTTGAAGAGGCAAAGAAAACCTAATATAATGGAGAGAAAGAGGGGAGGGAGATGAGCATTGTGTAAATCGTACTCTCATCAGGTTGGGCTCTAAAAGTGTATATCAGATATTTGATTTCACATAGAAACTTGTCTGTTGCTAGAGGGAAGTGGGAGGGAAAGGAGGAAAAGTAAGGGACAAACTAATAGAAGGGAAAATAGAAGAATCAGGGGAAAGGAGTAAAAACAGGGGGAAAGGATCTAAAGGGTGGAGTATTGTTTGGGGGAGGGGGTCATCAAAAGCAAAGTACTGAGGAGGGGGGAAGGGAGAAAGGGGAAAGTAAAAGGGAAAACATAACTTGGGTAAATAAGATGGCAGGAAATAAAGAATTAGTTATTCTAACTGTGAATGTGAATGGAATGAACTCTCCTATAAAGCGGAAGCGGATATCCAACTGGATTAAAAACCAGAATCTCACAATATGTTCTCTACAAGAAACACATCTAAAACATAGTGACACATATAGGATGAAGGTAAAAGGTTGGAGCAGGATCTATTATGCTTCAGGTGAACAAAAAAAACCAGGGGTAGCAATCCTTATCTCAGATCAAGTAAAAGCCAAGATAGATCTAATCAAAAGAGATAAGGAAGGAAACTATATTTTATTAAAGGGTACCATAGATAATGTAGAAATATCTATACTAAATATATATGCACCGAGTGCAATAGCACACAAATTCCTAGGGGAGAAATTAAGAGAGATGCAAGAAGAAATAGACAGCCAAACAATACTAGTGGGGGATCTCAACCTTACTCTCTCAGAATTAGATAAATCAAAAAACAAAATAAACAAGAAAGAAACTAGGGAGATAAACCAATTGTTAGAAAAGTTAGGTATGATAGATCTATGGAGAAAGTTGAATGGAGACAGTAGGGAGTTTACTTTTTTCTCAGCAGTCCATGGAACCTATACAAAAATTGACCATATGTTAGGGCATAAAAACCTCAAAATCAAATGCAGAAAGGCAGAAATAGTAAATGCATCCTTTTCAGATCAAGATGCAATAAAAATCACATGCAATATAAGGCCAGGAGAAAATAGACCAAAAGTTAATTGGAAATTAAATAATCTAATCCTGAAGAATGAATGGGTGAAAGAGCAAACCATAGACACAATCAATAATTTCATCCATTAGAATGACAATAAGGAGACAACATACCAAAATTTGTGGGATACAGCTAAAGCGGTTATAAGGGGCAATTTTACATCTCTAGATGCTTACTTGCAAAAAATAGAGAAAGAAAAGATCAACGAATTGGGCTTATTATTAACAAAACTAGAAAAAGAACAAATTAAAAACCCTCAATTAAATACCACATTGGAAATTCTTAAAGTAAAAGGAGAAATTAATAAAATTGAAAATAAGAAAACTATTGAATTAATAAATAAAACTAAGAGTTGGTTCTTTGAAAAAACTAACAAAATAGATAAGCCTTTAGCTAATTCGATAAGAAAAAGGAAAGAGGAAAATCAAATTGTTAGTCTCAAGAATGATAAGGGAGAACTTTCCTCCAATGAAGAGGAAATTAGAGCAATAATTAGGAGTTACTTTGCCCAACTTTATGCCAGTAAATTTGATAATCTAAATGAAATGGAGGAATATCTACAAAAATATAGATTGCCCAGGTTAACAGAGGAGGATATAAATTATTTAAATAGCCCCATATCAGAAAAAGAAATAGAACAAGCTATTAACCAACTCCCTAAGAAAAAAATCTCCAGGGCCAGATGGATTTACATGTGAATTCTACCAACATTCAAAGAACAATTAATTCCAATACTACACAAACTATTTGAAAAAATAAGGACAGAAGGTATACTGCCAGAATCCTTCTATGAGACCAATATGGTGCTGATAGCTAAACCAGGTAGGGTGAAAACAGAGAAAGAAAACTATAGACCAATTTCCCTAATGAATATTGATGCAAAAATTTTAAATAAGATATTAGCAATGAGATTACAGAAAGTCATCCCCAGGATAATACACTATGACCAAGTAGGATTTACATAGAGATACATTCAGAGTAAAATTAAAAGGCTGGAGCAGAATCTATTATGCTTTAGTTGAAGTAAAAAAACAACGAAAACAAAACAAACAAACAAAAAAAAAAACCAAGGGTGGCAATCCTAAACTCAGATCAAGGAAAAGCAAAAAAAAAAAAAAATAGATCTCCTTAACAAAGATAAGGAAGGAAACTACATCTTGCTAAAGTGTACCATAGCATCTAAATTCCTTAAAGAGAAGTTACAAGAGCTACAAGAAGAAATAGATAGCAAAACTATGCTCATGGGGATCTCTAACTTGCTCTATCACAACTAGACAAATCAAACCACAAAAGAAATAAGAAAGAAGTTTAGGAGATAAATAGAATTTTAGAAAAATTAGGTACGATGGACCTATGGAGAAAATTGAATTGGGACAACAAGGAATATAATTTTTTCTTGGCACTACACAAAAACTGACCACATGTTAGGATATAAAAACATCATAATCCAATGCAGAAAGAGTAAATGCATGTTTTTAATATCATTATGCAATAAAAATGACATGTATTAATGATCCAGGACAAATAGATAAAAAATTAATTGGAAATTAATAATCTAATCCTAAAGAATGATTGGGTGAAACAAGAAGTCATAAAAACGATCAATCATTTGATTCATGAGAATATCAATTATGAGAAAGCATACAAAAATATATGTGATGCCGCCAAAGCAGTTCACAGAGGAAATTTTATCTCTAGATGCTTACTTGAATAAAATAAAGAGAAGTTCAATAAATTGCTCACACAGTTAAAAAAGCTAGAAAAAGAACAAATGAAAAATTCTCAATTAAATACAAAATTTGAAATACTGAAGATAAAAGGAGAGATTGATAAATTGAAAGTAAAAACGCTATTGAACCAATAAACAAAACTAAAAATTGATTTTATGAAAAAAACAACAAAATAGATAAACCATTAATTAGTTTAATTAGAAAAAGGAAAGAAGAAAATCAAATTACTGATACCAAAAAGGGAAAGCTTGAATTTCCATCCATGAAGAAGAAATTTGAGCAATAATTAGGACCTATTTTTCTCAGTTGGATGCCAATAAATTTTATAATCTAAGTGATATGGATGAATACTTACAAAAATATAGACTGCCCAGATAAACAGAGAAGGGTATAAATTACTTAAATAATTCCATTTTAGAAAAAGAATTTAAACAAGCTATCAATCAATTCCCTAACAAAAACATCTCTGGGGCCAGAAGGATTTACAAGTGAATTCTACCCAACATTCAAACAACAATTAATTCCAATACTATGCAAACTATTTAGAAAAAAAAATATGGAAAGATGTAGTCCTACCAAATTCCTTTTATGACACATATATGGTGCTATTACCTAAACCAGGTAGGATCAAAATAGAGAAAAATATTATAGACCAATTTTCTTTCCTTTTTTTAAAGTTTTGTTTTTTTAAATTTTATTTGCATAACATATGTGTGGGTAATTCTTCAACATTAACCCTTACATAGCTTTCTGTTAAAAATTTTCCCCCCAGCTCCCCACCCCTCCCCTAGATGGCAGGATATTCACTACATGTTAATTATGTTAAAATATTGGCAAATCGAATATATGTATACATATTTCCAAACTTATCATTGTTGTGTAAGAAAAACCTTATCTACACAAAAGATATATCAGATAAAGGAAACACAATGTAAGTAAACATCAATCAAGGAGTATGTGAATGTTATGTTGTGGTCCACATTTCACATCCCTCTCTGTGGGTGTATATGGCTTTCTTCAGTGAACAATTGGAAGTGTTTTGAAACATTTCATTGTTAAAGAGAGCCATGTTCATCAGAATTGATTGTCATATAGTACTGTTGTTGCCATGTGTAATGATGTCCTGGTTCTGCTCATTTCACTCAGCATGAGTTCATGCAAGTCTCTCCAAGCCTCTTTAAAATCGTCTTGCTGGTCATTTCTTACAGAACAATAATATTCCATAATATTCATATACCATAATTTATTCAGCCATTCTCCAATTGAAAGGCATCTATTCAATTTCCAGTTTCTAGCCATTACAGAAAGGGCTGCCACAAACATTCTTGCATATGTGGAGCCCTTTTCTTCCTTTATGATTTCTTTGGGATATAAGCCCAATAGAAATGCTGCTGGGTCAAAGGGTATGCACAATTTGATAACTTTTCGAGCATAGCTCCAAATTGCTCTCCAGAATGGCTGTATCCGTTCACAGCTCCACCAACAATGCATCAATGTCCCAGCCCTCCCACATCCCCTCCAACATTCATCATTAACTTTTCCTGTCATTTTAGCCAATCTGACAGGTGTGTAGTGGTACCTCAGGGTTGTCTTGATTTGCATTTCTCTGATCAACAGTGATTTGGAGCACCTTTTCATATGACATATTTTAATTAATGTAGTCGAAGTTATCTATCTGGTTTTCAATTAAGAGGTCCAGTTCTTCTTTGGACATAAATTTATTCCATCTCCATAGGTCTGAGAGGTAAACTATATTACATTCTTCTAATTTAGATGCAAAAATCTTAAATAAAATATTAGCAAGGAGATTACAGCAAGTTATCACAAGGATAATACTTCATGACAAAGTAATTTATATCAGGATTTATACCAGGAATTCAGGACTGGAACAACACTAGGAAAACTATTAGCACAATTGACTATATCAATAAGCAAACTAAAAGTAATCATATGATAATCTCAATAGATGCAGAAAAAGCATTTGATACAATCCAACACTCATTCCTATTAAAAATAGTAAGGAGCAAAAGAATAAATGGTGTTCTCTAGAAATGATCAATAGCATCTTTGTAAAACCATCAGTAAGCATCATGTGTAATGGGGTTAAACTAGAAGCATTTCATTGGGATGAAACGATTGTGTACCATCACCAATACCATTCAGTATTGTATTAGAAATGTTAGCTTTGGCCATAAGAGAAGAAAAAGAAATTGAAAGAATTAAAATAGGTAATGAGGAAAACAAATTATCACTCTTTGCAGATGATATGATGGTATTCTTAGAGAACCCTAGAGAATCAACTAAAAAACTACTAGAAATAATTTGCCACTTTAGCAAAATTGTAGGATAAAAATAAATCCACATAAATTATCAGCATTTCTTTATGCTATCAACAAAGTCCACCAGCAAGAGATACAAAGGGAAATCTCTTTGAAAATAACTGTAGATAATATAAAATATTTGGGAGTCTACTTGCAAAGATAAAGTCAGTAACTATATGAACACAATTACAAAAGTTTCCACATAAATACGGTCATATCTAAACAATATCAATGCTCATGGGTAGGCTGAGCTAATGTAATAAAAATAACAGTTCTAACTATCTATTCAGTGCCATACCAATCAAACTGCAAAGAAATTACTTTACAGAGCTAGAAAGCTAAAGAGCTAGAAATAATAATAACAAAGTTCATCTGGAAGAACAAAATGTCAAGAATTTTAAGGGAATTAATGAAAAATGCAAATGAAGGTGACCCAGCTGTACCAAACTTTAATCCATATCATAAAGCAGCAGTCATCATAACCTATTGGTACTGGTTAAGAAATAGAATAGTCAAAAAGTGGAATAGATTAGTTTCACAAGGCACAATAATCAATGACTTTAACAATCTTGTGATTGATAAATCCCAAGACCCCAAATTCTGGGATAAGAAGTCACTATTTGAAAAAAATTGTTGGGAAAATTGAAAAATAGTATGGCAGAAACTAGGCATTGACCTACACCTAACATTGTAGAAGGAAATGAGTTCATGATTTAGTTATAAAGTGATACCATAAACAAATTAGAAGTACAAAGGAAAGCCTACCTCTCAAATCTGTGTAGAAGAAAGGAATTTGTGATGAAAAAAGAACTATAATGCATTATGAAATGCAAAATGAATAATTTAAATCACATTAAGTTAAAAATTTGAACAAACAAAACCAATGCAAAGATGGTTAGAAGAGAAACAGTAAACTGGGAAAAATTTTACATACAAGGGTTATTTCTAAATTATAGAGAGAATTGACTCAAATCTGTAAGAATACAAGTCATTCTCCAATTGATAAATGGTCATAGGATATGAACAGACAATTTTCAAATGAAAAAATTAAAACCATTTCTAGTTATATGAATAAATGGTCTAAATCAATATTGATCAGAGAAATACAAGTTATGGCAACTCTTAAGATATGACTACCTACTCACAGATTGGCTAAGGTGATTGGAAAAGATAATGGTGAATGTTGGAGAAAATGTGGAAAAACTGGGACACTAATACATTGTTGGTGAATATAGAACTGTGCACAAAGGGCTATCAAATTATCAAATGCTTTGATTCAGCAATGTTTCTACTGAGTCTGTATCCCAAAGAGATCATAAAAAGGGAAAAGGACCCACATGTCCAAAAATGTGTAGCAGCCCTTTTTGAAGTGGCAAGGAACTGAAAACTGAGTGGATGCCCAGCAGTTGAAGAATGACTGAATAAGTCATGTTATATGAAAGTCATGGAATATTATTGTTCTGTAAGAAATGAATAACAGGATGACTTTAGGAAGGCCTGGAGAGACTTATATGATTTGATGCTAAATGAAATGAGTAGAACCCAGAGAATCTTGCACATAGCAACAACAAGATTATACGATGATCAGGTCTGATGAATGTGGCTCTTTGCAACAATGTGATGATTCAAGCCAGTTCCAATAGACTTGTGATAGAGGGAGACATCTGCATCTAGAGAGAGGATTGTGGAGACTGAGTGTGGATCACAAAATAGTATTTTCATTTTTTTGTTGTTGTTGTTCTTTGCTTGCATTTTTTTCTTTCTCATTTTTTTTCCTTTTTCATCTGATTTTTCTTGTGCAGCATGATAATTGTGGAAATATTTATAGAAGAATTTCACATATTTAGCACATATTGGATTACTTCTTGTCAAGGTAAGAAGGTGAGGGGAAGGGAGAGATAAACATTTGGAACACAAGGCTTTGCAAAGGTGAATGTTGAAAACTATACATATGATTTGAAAATAAAAGGTTTTAAAGAAAGCTAATCTGAATATTAGGTAGTTAAATAAATAAAACTGGAATGCTCCTTAAATTGTGACAGTACAATGACGCCAATGACAGAAAGGAAAAGCCTTTCCCAAATCCTCAGATTATCAGAGAATTCTGGTGGAAAAGAAAATGTATATACGCTTCAAAAAATGGCCCCCAAATTAATGCATGCCATACTTATAAACAATATATTGTTGATTCTGCTTTTCAACATATTCTGGGTACTCATTCATTTTGGGGAGAGGTATTGAGTTCTTTCCATTGATATTCAAAGTTATGATGACTGATTATTTTTCTCCTTCACATTCTCTTAATCTTTTTCATATATTTATTTGTTGTTTATTTTTTTTTATGAAAAAGATGGTAATAAACAATTGGTGAATTCTTTGTCATCCTCTTCCTGAGTTTATGATTTATTTCATAACATATATAATCCCTTCTTGAATCTTTTTCTCTTTCAACTCTTTCTGTTTCATCCATTTTAGTTGAATGTATACCTACACTAAATTTATCTTCTTTACCAGTTTGGACCCATATGCCTTCCTATTTGTAGAGACTTCTACTTGAGTACTGTGATTTACCCTTTCTAATTCTGCCTCCCTCCTGACTATCCTTCCTGCTTTTCTTTCATATTTTAAGATAATCAAAACATAACAAAGGCATTCTAGGCTACGTTTTGTCTGACCTGCTCTGTGACCCTGATGACAGTTGAGTTCTAAGCAGGTCCTTATATCATCTTCTTCTTCTGCCATAGGAAATAAGTGGTTCAATTTTATAATGTCCCTTCTGATTTTCACTTATGTATGCACGTTTCTGTTTGTTCAGGTTAACAAAGCTACAATGCAATTCTAATTCTTCCTGCAGGAACAAGATATTTGGAAATCCTCTATTTCATAAAAGGTCCATTTCCCTTCATTAGAATTTACTCAGATAAATTGTAAGCCTATACCTTTTGCCCTTTGGAAATTTTTATTTTATGTTTTCACTCCTTTATATTGATAGATGGAAAACAATATGCGATTCCTACTCTGGCTTCATGGTACTTGATTTTTTCCCCTGGATGTTAATAATACAATTAATTTGAACTGAAAGCTCTGGATTTTGGTTGTAATGTTCTTATAAGTAGTAACTCTGAGATTTCTTTCAAAAGGGAATCAACAAGAGGAGTTAAGATGTTGAGTGAAGGCAAAGACTCTCCTGAGCACTTTTCAAACTCTTCCAAATACTGCTGGATGATTCTGAACAAATTTTGGAGCAGGAGAACTCACAAAGAGATGGATTAAATCAATTGTCCAGAATAGGAGAGTTTAGAGGGTTTACACGAAAGATCTGACTCACTGAGTTGAGAATGGAGTGCAGTCCATCACAGGCTGTCCCAGAACAGCCCTGCTCCCACCAAACTAAAGACAGGCCTCAGAGCGAGTCGGTCAGTGGCTTTAATGTAGGTTTCCAGACTTTCAGTCCATATTATCCTAAAGTCCATATTATGCTCAAAAGGTCAGCAAAACAAAGAGCTACTACACTAGAGTGAGAATGCATCACAGGCCCCAAGAAACCAGGAGTAAGCTTTGAAAGCCTACACAAGTAAGGGAAGCTTTTGGAGCTCTCAGTCCATGAACAATGGTGGGAGATGAGGTTGGAGGGAGCAGGGTGACTTGAATAGCTGGTCAAAATATTATTGCAGGGTTATGTGCTATCACTGAAGAAGGACTCAATTGTTTTTTCCCAGACTAGTTATAACTTACAGCCCCAGGATGAGAAAGAACATTAGAAGACCAGAACTTGCAATCACAGTGGAGTAGGGATTCTCATGGCTAAAGGGTAGAAAAGAAAGATTATGATCACTCACAGACCAGGAGAGTGGTAAATACCTCTTCTTTGATCATACCTCCATGAAAGAACTGAAAACTACAGATTCCTAATAGTGTCTCTGAAAACAGCTACACAAAATCATTGAAGCTTGGGACAATGCATCCTCTACTCTGGAAGCAAAACTCTATTTAAAAAAATAATCATAATTTAAGTAAAACAATGTTTTTGAAGCTTTCATTATCCTCTAAGAAAATTTGTTCACATAATCAAAAAGTTTCACACTGGGAAAATGAGCAAGCAAAACAAAAAAGATTCTGACCATAGAAAGGGTGACAAGGAAGGTGAAGCACACTCAGAAGATGACAAAATCAAAGCTCCTACATAAAAAGCCTCCAAGAAAAATATGAATTAGTCTCATGTCATAGAAGAGCTTAAAAGGTATTTTGAAAATCAAGTCAGAGAGGCAGAAGAAAAATTGGGAAGAAAAATGAGAGTCATGAAACAATATCATGAAAAACATGTCAAAGTCTTAGTAAAGAAGACATGGCAAAAAATTATTGAAGAAATTACTAACACCTTAAAAACAGTCTAAGTCAAGTGCTAAAAGAAATATAAAAATCTAATGAGGAGAAGAATGTCTATGAAACTATGAACTAACCTGGAAAATAGATCCAGGAGAGATAAATTCAAAATTATTGAACTATTTGAAATACATGATTTAAAAAAAGTCTGGATCATATCTTTCAAGACATTATCAAGGAAAACTGTCCTAAAATTCTAGAAACAGTGGATATCCAGAGGATAAAATAGAAATTGAAAGAATCCACCAATTGCCTCCTGAAAGAAATCCCAGAATGAAAACTCTTAGGAATAATATAGCAAAATTCCAGAGCTCCCAGGTCAAAGAAAAAAATATTACAAGTATCCAGAAAGAAACAATCAAGTATTGTGAAATCACAGTCAGGATAACATAAGATTTTGACAATTTTTGTGTTTGGTAAATAAAAAGCTTTTAATAATAAAAAATACAGTAAAATAAAATCATGGCTTTCAGGCAGTCCAATAATTTATAAAATTATTTAAATTATTGCTTCATTTGTTTTGGGGATGCTAGTTTATCTTGTGGCCAAGCTGTGTTTTTTTTTTCAAGGTTTTGTCTTTAGGTGTTTGGGAGTTTTTTTCCTCTCTTCTGAGTTTGTCCCTTTGGTATCACTAGTTTAATACCTCTTTATCATTCTTCCAGCCTTACTACTTATGGATTGGGTCTTTGTGTATGAGTTAGGCTATTATTCACTTTTTATAGAATTGTAATGGCTTTAAAAGTTTCTAGTCTTTGCTGCTCAGATTAGAAATAAGTCCAGCTTCAATATCTCCTTTCCTGGTTGATAGAAAGAATGCCCTATTTCTTTCCTTTCCTGGTATCTGGCTCTGAAAACCTCTGTAGTGTGCTAGAGAAATAAAAGCTAATTCTCTTCTATTGCTGGAATCTGCCCCCACAATGCTGGTCTACCATTTTTTTATATTCTGATTATTTACACAAAGGTTAAATTTGTGATATTGTTCTGGAATGATGACACATTATTATTTCTCCTTATAATGAGGGTAGCAATATTGTTAGCAATAATTGTGTCAACAATTGATAATCACAAAGAGTCACATGGTGCTCTGGATAAATATAGTTTAACCAAATAACACATTATCCATATAGGATGGCATCTAATGTAAACATCTAATGTAATATAATCTGTCAAGATACTAGGAGACCCCTATTTTGTAGAACTAAGGCCCAGCAAACAAGCTGTGCCCTGAACTTGGCATAACAATAATTCTTTGCACTAACACTCTGGGTGATCTCATCTTCTGGTAAAATCACATAATTATTACATAATGTTGACTAGAACCAACTGTTTTCTGAGATCAGATATGGTCATGAATCACTGATACCATATTATTGCTGTTACCCCTCATTTTCAGGGTTACAGCACAACCATTAGTATAAGTCTTGAGACTTGGCCACATTTAATCAAGTCTCCTCCTCTAAAGGTTATGTTCTAGTATTTTTTATCTAGATACCCTCCTTATTTCCAAGCAATTTCTCTCACTTTGAAATTAAATTTCTTTTTGATTCCTAACTTTGCTGTTTCTAGTCTACTCTGTTTGCCTTCAGCCATATACAGGTTAAGACTGGTTCTTTTTGGTTGACATTAATTGTATCAGAAATAGAATTGGACATGAAACTAAGGCATTGGACTCTCTGGTTATTTCTCCAGGGTTCAATACCCCCACTTCTCCAATCTGGTGAGTCTTCTGCTCTTGTCCCTGCTCCTGTCTCTGAGGCCCTACCTTGGATGAACTTGCTATTCTTTGTGAGGAAAACTTTAGGGCTCCTCCAGTTACATTGTTAATCTTGGATCATTCTGGTAAAAATATTCTTTCTTAAACTGTACAGTCTGTTAGTTGGTTTCTCTATAAGCTCCTTCTATTCTTAACTACACACCTCTGTAAAATTTACAATTGGGTACACGTCTCAGTAATTGTGTGCTTCTGTTAAAAACGAGTAAGAGTAGAATTGTATTTGTGTGTTTTTTTAAACTATTTGTTTTTATCTTTTTTGTCATTTTGTCTGTCTTTGGTCTTCATAAAATATAACTGTGTCATGTTTGTGTTGTAAGTTAGAGTCTGTTACCATGAAAGATTTAAAATGTAACAAGCTAAAAAAACCTTCTAAGAGTTGTAGCCAGAGAGTTTAGAATACTGGGGAAGATTAATAAACTTTCATAGTTGAAGCAAATGCTTTAGTAAGCAGGACTGACTCCCACTTTTCCCCTCTGTGGAATATTAGATTACAAGAAAAGAAAAAAAGAATAAAAATCTGCAAGACACATTTTTTTCTATCATATCACCTTGACTGTGCCAAAATTACAGAAAGTCAGATAATCAAATTTTGTAGAACTACTGAAACATTTTAGCAGTTTAAGGAATTTGGGGGTTAATAATTTTGAGACTGCAGGAGAGAACTTTTGAGACTTTGGGGTAATTCCAGGAATTCACTCCTTTCTGAAATATCTTAATAATTTTTGGGATAGCACTTTGTAAAATTTGTTTTAAGGGAAAATAAGGATTAGATTTTATAAAAATTAAAAGTATATGGCAAGATTAATAGCTTCATTGTTTTAGGGCAATTAAGGAAGACAGCTAGTTTTGAAGTAATTCCAGAATACAGAAAGAAAAAAAAGGCAAATGGTTTGTCTGGATTCTAGACAAGAGCTGAGTGTACTGCTTTGGTTTTTGTTGTTTCCCCCCATCCCCTTCCTGTTTGCATAAGCCTGATGCCTAAGGTCCTGATTAAAGAGCATGTTGACATTTTCATCTTCTACATCCTTGTTCCCCTTTCTTTTCTTCTTTTTAAATATAATTAATTTTTTTTATTTTCCCTGGTTACATATAGAAAAAAAAACATTTTTGGTTATACATGTACATTCGTGTTTTTACATATTTCCTTATGAATCATGTTGAAGAAAAAAATCAGAACAAAAGGGAAAAGCCACCAGCGAGGGGGAAAAAAAAACAGAGGAAAAAGGAAAAAAAAAGTGAACATAGCATGTGGTGATTTACATTTATTTAGTTTCTACAGTTCTCTTTGTATCTGGATGGTATTTGACATCCCAAATTTATTGGTATTGCCTTGGATCATTGAAGGGCTGAGATAAACCAAGTCCATCATAGTTGATCATTGCACAATCTTGCTGCTGTTGGTGCACAATGCTTTCCTGGTTCTACTTGTTTCATTAAGCATTAATTCATGTTAATTTTTCTAGAGCTTTCTAAAACCAGTCCATTGATCATTTTTTATAAAACAGTAATATCCCATTATTCCATATACCATACCATATTCCTTCATTCCCAATTGATGGGCATCTATTCTTTTTTCCATTTTTTGCCACCACAAAACAAGCTGCTATAAATATTTTTACACATATATATCCTTTTTTCTCTTTTTTAATTTCTTTGGGATACAGACCTAGTAGTGGCACTGCTGGATCAGAAGGTATGCATAGTTTGATAGCCCTTTGGGCATAGTTCCTAATTTGTCTCGAGAATGGTTGGATCATTTCACAATTTCACCAACAATTCATTAGTGTCCCAGTTTTCTCACATCTCCTCCAAAATGTATCATTATTTTTTTTCCTGAGATGTATGAGTTGGTACCTCAGTGTTGTCTTAGCTTGCATTTCTCCTAACAATAGTAATGTGGAGCATTTTTTTTCATATGACTATAGATAACTTTAATTTCTTTATTTGAAAATTATTCATATCCTTTGAAAATATATCAATTGGGCAGTGACTTGCATTTTTATGAATTTGACACAATTCTTTATTTTATAAATGAGAATTTTATCAGAAACACTCCCTGAAAAACTTTTCCCCAGCTTTATACATCCCTTTTAATCTTGTTTGTATCGGTTTTGTTTAAGCAAAACCTTTTAAAGTTAATGTAATTGAAATTATCCATTTTACATTTCATAATATTCTCTAGTTCTCCTTTGGTCATAAATTCCTCCCTTTCCAAAGATCTGATAGGTAAACTATCCCTTGCTCTCTTAATTTGCTTATAGTATCACCCTTTATGCCTAAATCCTGTAGCCATTTTAAACTTATTTTGTTATGGTGCATGAAATGCAAGTCTATGCCAAGTTTCTGATATATTACTTTTCAGTTTTCCCAGCAATTTTTTTAAAATAGTAAGTTCTTATACCAGAAGCTGGAGTTTGGGGGTTTATCAACTAGATTGCTATGGTCATTAATTAATGTATCATGCGTATCTAATGTATTTCACTGATCCACTACTCTATTTGTTAGTCAGTATCATGATTTTGATGACTGCTGCTTTATAATAGTTTTAGGTCTGGTACTGCTAGGCCAATGTCCTTTGCTTTTTTTTTTAATTAATCTCCTGAACTTTTGTTCTTCTAGATGAATTCTGTTATTATTTTTCCTAATTCTATAAAATAAGTTTTGGGATTTTGATTATTAT
Organism: Myrmecobius fasciatus; assembly: GCA_023553655.1. Lineage (NCBI taxonomy): Eukaryota > Metazoa > Chordata > Mammalia > Dasyuromorphia > Myrmecobiidae > Myrmecobius > Myrmecobius fasciatus. The sequence continues at coordinate 4,310 of JAJPUD010018849.1, read as the reverse complement.
AGAACTAAACATGTAGACTAATTTAGGTAGAATTGTCATTTTGATTATATTAGCTTGACCTACCCATGAGCAACTGAGATTTTTCTAGTTGTTTAGATCTGATTCTATTTGGGTGAACACTATTTTGTAATTGTGTTCATATAATTTCCTGGGTTTGTTTAGTAGGTAGACACCCAAATATTTTATTTTGTCTAGAGATATTTTAAATGGAATTTCTATTTCTTGCTGCTGCACTTCATTAATAAAATATAGAAATGCTCATGATTTGTGTAGGTTTATTTTACATACTTTGCTAAAGTTACTTATTTCAAGTAGGTTTTTGGATGATTGGCTAGGATTCTCTAAATATACCTTCATATCATGTGCAAAGAGTGATAGTTTTATCTCCTCATTGTTTACTCTAATTCATGGTCAGAAAATTTTGTATTGGCTGCTCATTTTCCTAGCCTTTTACTAGGATATTAACTCTTTGTTAAAGTAGTGCTGTTTTTCCAGGGTGAAGGGTACATTGTCCCAAGCTTCAGGGGTTTTGTGCGGCTATTTTTCAGAGATTCTTCTAGAGACCTGACCACAAGCATTCTTTTCTGTCACGGAACCCTTAGGAGTGCCCCACCACACTGTAGTTGTAAAATCTCCTAATCTAAAGCAACAGAGTCCTGCTTTGCTAATGCAGGGGTGAGGGTGAGACTAGAACTGCACTGGCATAACTGCAGCTACATGACTTATGTTGGGACTCCCACCATACTCCCAACCTAATGTAACAGACCCTCTACCTTGACATTCCAGATTATCCCTGTTGTCCCCTGGGCTAAGAGATCCAGAAGCCTTAAGCACAGCTGCTGTTTCAGTGGTCCCGTTTTGCTGATGCTGGGGTGTCAGCTGAGGTGAATGAAATAGGGCCAGAGGCTGGGGCTATTCTGGCATTGCCCACACCAGGACAGCACACTGAACTCTCAAACTGGTGTCACAGATGTTTGCTGCTGACTTCTTGGTCTCTTTTAGCTGGAAAATGTTCTACTCCATTTTGGGGGGTGTTCTCATGATTTAAAATTTGTTTAGAGTCATTTAAAGATATCTGGAGTGGTTTGGGGATGAGGTTGAGCAAAATCCTGTTTTTACTCAACTATATTGGCTCTGCCCCTCTAGTTCCTTTGATTAGTTTTCTTTTCTTACTGCTAGAGCCAATAATTCTAATACAATATTAATAACAGTGATGATGAAAGTAATCCTTGTTTCGCCCCTGATCTTACTTGAGAATGCATCTAGCTTCTCCCCTTGCAAATAATGTTTGCTAATAGTTTTAGATAGATGCTGCTTATTATTTTAAGGAAAACTCCTTTTATCCCTATGCTCTCAAATGTTTTTAATAGGAATGGGTGTTGTATTTTTTCAAAAGCTTTTTCTTGCATCTATTGATACTATCATTTGATTTTTGTTAGTTTTGTTATTGCTGTGGTAAATTGTGACAATAGTTTTCCTGATACAGAACCCACTCTTCATTGCTGGTATAAATCCCATTTGGTCATAGTGTATTATCTTGCCAGTAGGTTGTTTGTAATCACTTTGCCAATATTTCTTTTTAATTTTTTCATCACTATTCATTAGGAAGATTAGTCCTTAATTTTCTTTCTCTGTTTTGGCTCATCCTGGTTTAGTATTACTACCATACTTCTGTTGTATAAGGAATTAGCAGGATTCCTTCTTTGCCTATTTTCCCAAATATTTTGCAAAATATTGTAATTAATTGTTCTTTAAATGTTTGGTAGAAATCACATTCAATCCCTGGAGATTTTTTTCTTAGGGAGCACATTGATGGCTTGCTCAATTTCTTTTTTTTTCCTAAAATAAGGTTATTTAAGTAATTTATTTCCTCTTCTGTTGACCTGAGCAATTTATATTTTTGCAAATATTTATCTGTTGCAATTAGATTGTCAGATTTGTTGGCATATATTTGGGCAAAATACCTCCTAAATATTTCATTTTCATTGGTACTAAGTTCATCCTTTCTATTTTTGATGCTGGTAATTTGTGGATTTTTTTTCTTTCCTTGTTCTACTCAACTTAATCAGAGGTTACTCTATTTTTTATAAAATCAACTCAATTTTATTAATTAGTTCAATAGTTTTTTTTTGGTTTAAATTTTATTAATCTCTCCTTTGAGTTTCTAATGTGGTGTTTAATTGGGAGTTTTTTTTATTTTCCCAAATTTTTTAGTACATATCCAATTCATTGATATCTTCATTCTCTATTTTATTCATGTAATTATTTAAAAATAAAAAAAATTCCCTTAAGAATTGCTGTGGCTGGGGGGCGGAGCCAAGATGGCGAACTGCAGACAGCATTCTCTGTGAGCTCCTAAGACCTTCCCTCAGACCCAGACAAATTGAGTCTCCGAACTGGTTTTGGAGTGAGGGCTCCACCAAACACTTGGGCTACAATGCACTTCTATCAACAATCTATTTTGAAAAAAAAACTTTGGAGAAGGTTAGCCTCAGGGGAAATCGGCCCCTGGTCACCATCAGATGCCAGCCAGGGCAGAAGTCAGGGCTGCATAGAGGGGCGGATTTTAGGCACCCAGGAAGCCCCTGGGAGACTTCTGGGCCAAGTTGCTCTGCTTTGGCAGATCTGCCTTTGATAAAAGGTGGATTGAGAGCAGCTGAAAACGTGGTCCTAGTGAAGATCTAGCCCGACCAGCCTCAGACCAGAAGTCAACTTGGCAAACTGCCCCAGGGCAAATACAAACTGTTGTAGTATTCCCTGCTGATGACTGATACCTCAACTCAAAAGCATGAGTAAGAAGCAGAAGAGAGCTCTCACCATAGACAGCTTTTACGGAGAAAAAATAGAACACTCCCCAGATCCTGAGATTCTGAAAACAATCCCAGATGAAGCCACAAAGGCGGACTTAAGTTGGTCTCCCTTCCAGAAGGCTTATCTGGAAGATTGCATTAAGAATCTCAAAAGGGGGGGGGAGTCAAGATGGCGGAGTGAAAAAGTGACTCTCTGCCTCTCCTCAGATCTTCTCTCAAATCAACAATAAAATAAGCCTCTGAACTGATCTTCAAGTCAATGAGCTCAGAAATATTTGGACACTTTTCTGAAGAACTTCATATCAGGTTTGTTTAACTCAGACAGACAGATAAATAGAGGACTCCTGTGTAGGCCGGAACTGAGGGTGGGACTCAGCTCAGCTCATCTTGGAAGAAATTCCAAACTCCAAACTCCAAATTCCAAACACCTGGAGTTTATCTGAGGCACTTGGGACACTCTGCCCTAATTGGGGGCAGGTGTTCTGGCAGACTTGCCTTGTTGAAGGAGTAATTCGGACTCAGTCCTAGCCCCCACCGGCCCAGCACCTTAGTTAATTTGACGAAGTGCCCCAGGGCAGAGAATTTCTGTGGCCTTCCAGCCGCCGTTTTTTTTATTTTTTCCTACCTTAAAGAGATATCCACGCTGTCTAAAAAAAAAAAAAATGAAGAAGCAAAAGAGAGCTCTCACCATAGACAGCTTTTATCAAGACAAAGAAGCCATGACCCCAGATCCTGAGGTTTCTTTAGACAAAAGACCAGAAGAAGGTATAAAAGACCATCACTGGTCACTTTTTCAAAAGGCCTTTCTGGAAGATTGCATAAAGAAGCTCAAAAGAGAGCTGGAGGATAAATGGGAAAATAAACCAAAATCAGTGCAAGAAGGATATGATGCCCTGAAAAAGAGAGAGGAAAAAGACACCAATTTATTGAAAAATAAATTAGTGAAGTGGAGAAAGA